>VYZR01086357.1:58681-77966 GCA_013400675.1 Oxylabes madagascariensis
TTCTTCTTTCTAGCTCCTTGCACATCAGATAGATACTGTAGCATTCTTTCTTCCCTTCAGTGTATTTGGTCAGCTGCTCAGCTAAGCAACAAATCTATTGTTTCATAAATTGTTAATCAAGTAAAATGCACTGAAGGACTATGGAAAACAGCAGCTCAAGAATTATGCACTAGAGTTTTAAGTAGTAGCTTATTTCAGAAAAAGATTTGTAGCTGAGTGAAAAGGGGGAAAAGACATGATGCCCAAGTCCCTTCTCCTAAAGTGGCCTACAGGCCACACTTTTCTGTCTGCAGAAGGCCAGATCTGGCTCCAAAGGTATGAAAGGTCCACCTACTTGCATTTTCCAATTCTGTGAAAACTTCAGTTAGTGAAATGACCACAGCAGTTTGTACATGTTTAAAAAAAAAAGTGAACTAACCTGTAAGTTAAAGCTTGCAAACCTTTTACTTTCCAAAACACTAAAAAACATACCTTCACAAAGTCCCTTTCAAAAAGCAGAAAGGATAATTACCATCTCCTTTAAAGTATCTTCTTCCTATTTTCTGCTCTAATGTAAGAATTTTGTATTTTATACTTGTTTACTGGTCTGAGTTTGCACAGTTATTATAGTAGAGCCAAAATCAAGGAAGAGGACAATGTTTTAAAATCAGGCCAAACATAAGGTACCTTTGAAGGAAGAGCTGTGCTGTGTTCCAATGCCTGATTACTAGAGATTCAGCATACTCCTTTGTGCTTTTCACAGTAAGGAAAGAGACCACATTGCTGGTTTTCCTTGAATTGAAAGCCAGTCCACAGAATGAGGTAAATGTTTACTTGGCTTCATTTAAAGACTGCAAAATTGCATCCACGAGAATATTGAAATTTTTATCGGAAAGAAAAAAAATTGAAGTTAACCTCAAACATATTAGGAGAAAACATGTTATTTTAGTTTGTGCTATTCAGGAGGCTAAACTGTAAAAGCTGTTTAAATAACATTGCTTGTTTTAAATCTGAATATTATTATAGGGGCAGTAGTCAATTTTCTAAGTATTACTTACTGTGTCAAGCAGGAACTTGACAACTTAACATGCCAAAGTATTTTCAGATTTAATAATCTTAAGTGTTCTGACATATTTCTGACCTACTGTTTTGAAAATCACTATGGATTATAAAGGAAGCATGTTTTGATGTTAGCAGATTGAATTTATTCCTGGTCGCTATAAATTCTAGAGCTAGTAGGTCTAATCTCCAACCTGTATTTGTGCTGAGAAGAAGTTTAACACCCTCACTCAGTTTCCTTCTAAGAATTTATATCCCTTCAGCAATTTGATTCCCAGTCTTCAGCAGCTATTACTTATCACTTAAGTAAAGCTGCTTTCATTGAAGTTTTACTATAGGCAGTCACTTTACCTCAGATTCTTTTCAGCCAGTGCATTTACTGTGAGGTCCATCATTGATGTGTATTAGGACGTTAAGTGCATTGGAGAGAATTGCATTCCTCTGTCAGTCTCAGAACTGCTCTTGGTTGAGTGTTATCTGCACAGTCTGTTCCTACAGTAGGCAAACTCTAAAGGCACAGAGCACCAAAACAGCTTTTCTTTTCTACTGCTGTATTTTTTGGTCTGATGTGTCCTCCAATCCAAATCTTTTCAGTACAGCAAAATTAAAAAACATCAGCATTCAAGATGGATGGGGCAGATATAATTTACACTGTAGGCCAACAGTTAAGTCTTTATCTTTTGTAAAGAGAAAATGAATTTTGGAGCAGATTTTCATGGGAATAATCTCCTTTGCCTATTCCCTTCTTGGGGGAAAATTGTAAGCAGACTAATTCAAGAGGCCTGTGATGTGATACATTCAGCCTGCTCTTATCCAGCACCAGTCCCAGAGCACACACACCTATATACAAATGCCTCGTAGAGAGATCTGCTGTGCATTGCAAGAGGGTTGCTGTGTTTTCCAAAATAGTACTATTGTTCCAGGGACAATAGTACCAAGACTAAGCCAGTAGTCGAGGAGTTCTCTAATGCAGGAAACAACTGTTGGTTCAGTCCACATGACCTTTCAAGCCTTATCCCTTGGATAACAGGGAAAAAAGATTTGTGTTTTTTTGCAAGAACCACAAAATTGAGCACTCAAATTTAACTAAAGGGTCATTTTTTATTTCCCATTAAGACATCTCAAGGACATAACTGAATGTTAAGAACCCACAGAGGGGCACATACAGCAAATGTGGTGAAGTACAATGTGAACAGCCCCAGGGGTTCAAATAAGGTAGGACCATTAGCAAACTGGAGGAAAAAAACCCAAAACTCTACTGAAGATGTACGTTCTTCTCCATTTACACAGAAAAAAAGGTCAAATCCAACAAAATCCTTGTGTCTCTAAAAATACAATCAGTCCTGGCTAACGAGTTTATCAAGATGGCAACAGATGACTGTAATACAAAACGCTCACTACTACACTCTGTACACACCTGTTGTCCAAACCCTCCCCAAACCCACGTAGCAATGGTGCCCTCATTATTTGCTTGCTTGCTGGGCCTGCCTGCGGA
The DNA here is from genome assembly GCA_013400675.1 of Oxylabes madagascariensis. Lineage (NCBI taxonomy): Eukaryota > Metazoa > Chordata > Aves > Passeriformes > Timaliidae > Oxylabes > Oxylabes madagascariensis. The sequence goes on from VYZR01086357.1 coordinate 61,215, forward strand.
GGAGGACGTAGATCTTCTCCTTTATCCAGTCTTTGTTGTACGGTTGGTATGTCTGAGTATCAGCACGGTAACTGCAGAGGAAACAAGAAAAAAAGGTCAGTCTGTTCAGTAGTACGTTTACCAGAAAAATTTCACAAACAATTAACTGTCCTCAAGTGTATGAGGCAGAAAGTGGCGTACAGAAGACAATATCAGTAGGTGGGAATTGCCACTTATCAAATGGATTTATCCTGCTCTCTAAAAAACCAGTTGCCCAGATCAGTCTGAGCCTGAAACAAAACTAGATGCTCCAAGCCCTACTGAGTGACTGGATCACAGTGTGTTCACGTTTTAATTCAGGCATTTAATTACTTAAGGGAGACAACAAACAGAGAATCTTAGTATCCTAGAGCTCAGCCTGCAGAAGAGTAGTTCTACCAGGAAACAATCTAATTTGTCTTAATGAGTTAAACACTTCTTCAACATTACTTCAAGGATTTATTTAAGTTTTCAAGTGTTCAACTTCTGTGTGGAATATTTTTTGAAAATTATTAAGATCAAATGTTTCCAGGAGCAAAGACAGACTCACAGATGGATGACAAAGGATTATTGCCAGTTGGCACTGAGGGCAAGCTTACATCTAACAAAGACACTTTGCAAAAAGCAAACTGAAAACAAAAACCCACAGATGCATTTTCTTTGCTACTCAAGGATAGTTGATAAAAGCAGTTCACTAGCAAGGGCCCGAGAATTCAATTACTCAGGCCATGTTGAATTAAAACAGAATGAGACTGAAAAATGAAAGCAATCTGAGTGAAGTTCTGTGTAGGCTCATGCCCTCCTTTCTCCCTCAGTCATTAAAGCTGAATGTTTTGTTCATGAAGATGGTACTTTCGGTGAATGATTTAAGAACTACTAAAGTCCTGGTCAGTCTTTAAATCTTGGTATACTTGTATTTCTGACCAGATAAGAAGGGTGAGATGGTCAGTGGTAAGAAGCTGAGTAAAAATCCCAAGTCAACTAATTCCAGAACAATTTATAGTTCTTACCTTAGGAAAAAACCCTAAGCATGCTGTTTCTAAGGAAGTCTTACTATTTAAACCCCAGCATGATTGGATCAAGGCCAAACGAAGAGCTTCAGTCTATGTTCATACAGCAGTAGCTCTAGTGCAATGTAAGAAACGCTAGATTCAGGAAAAGTTACTGATTTCTACCCAACATCCCCAAATCATTTCATAATGCTACACAGCAAGAGCAGACATCAAGTACTTCAGGAATTTCTGTGAAACCAAGACACATCTATTACACCTTGTGCTATGTGTGCCATCTGGTGGAAAACTATAAGCTGAATTAGAATTTGGCATGACACTGATTTAAAAACCTATTTAAGAAAGCCACAAGACTATCCTAGAAAACAGTTGCTACCTTCTAAAACAAGTGGCTACTTTCAGTCTGATAGATGAACTTTCGTCTTGCTGTATCTTGATCAAACCAAACTTTTGGCTGCAATGCACTTCCTTAGCCTTCTACCCTACCAAGAGTACTGCCTTCAGCTGAAAAAAATTCTGTAACCATTTTGCCTCCTGAGGAACTGGACCAACAGTACAAAGGCAAATTTAAACAGATTCTAGTAGTAATAAAATAGTCAGCTGTATTTAATTGTTGGATTTCAGTCAGCTTCAATGTGAGTAAAACCCAAGTGGAACCATTAGTTTCTAAGCTTTCTTTAGAGGTACCTCATATCTGTGCAGTTAACTGGACTGGGCAACTTGCTAGGGCAGCTGCAATACAGCTGCACTGCAGTTACTGCTAAAACCACATAAAACAGCACACAAAAGAGTTTAGAGGGAAGACTTCTCACTTGCCTAAGTCACTGAAATGGACTTGTACAACTGAACTTACACAAGACAGCTGAGGTCTGCCAAGTCATCAATGAAGTCAAACAATTGGCTGATATCATATGTAATGGATGGACTGTTGGGATTCATTCTCTTCAGATGCTCTTCGTACATTTTACAGACTCCTACAGGGAAACAAGATTAACAATGCAATATTAAAAAACTGTACTAGTTGAAACTTTTTCAGCTCTTGATCCACAAGTAAGTTTAGTGATTACCACCATAAAAAAAAATCAAAATTTCTAGAGCTGAAATTCTTTTGTTCTGATTTGCATTAAAACATAGTACTGTAAAATCAGGTGAGATGCATGGAAAGAAAAGTTTTCATCATCTAGGGGAAAAAGCTTCAGTTCTGTCAAATATGTAACTTTCTATGCAGTAAGCTCCAACGGACATCTGGAACTTGTTCTAATAATTTTAAGACAGCAATTAGAACATATATTCCTACTGCACAAACACCTGAGAAACAGAAGAACACATAAAAATGATCATTCTTGATCTAAGAATCAAACAGGATATTGAGGCAAGAGTGACAGCACAAACCTGAATACACATTTACAGCACTTTTATTTATTTAAACTAGTCCACTAATAATTCAGATACATTTGAGAAGAATGTAATACTAAAATGAGCACAGAGACTCTACATGGTCTTTGTTATACTTTTGTTTGCCTCACAAAACCTCCTGCAATATTAATGTTAAGTGAACTACAGCTCTAATATTTCACTTTTCTTTCCATGGTCATTATAGGTATCAAAGTTTCGTGGATCTTTACTCTGGCACATGTGCCATGAGATGGCAAATTATGTATCAACTGCACCCAATCCTTTTTTTAGTATATTATTTCCAGTAGCAATCTTTGCCTTACAGTGCGAAGAAAAGAATAGTGAGAATTAAGTGCTGATCCTGCAATGAAATGCATTGAAACACGTCTGCTGCATGGGCCCAGAACGAATATTGTCTACTCTCCCAAACTGGATGTGGTTTCATCTAGTTAAATCAAAACCAGACATTTAATAGAAAAAGGAAGTTTTAGAAACAAATAATAACTAGTTTTTAGTTTGCTAAAACATTAGTAAGCTAAAAGCCTGAGGGTTTTTTTCCTGTGAATTACCTTTGAAAAACATGAAGAGCAACTTATTTTCTTACTAAGTTTGTGAATATGTCAAAAATAGGATTTTAACAACAGTTTCTGACTCCCATGTCTGCATCCACCCACCTTCCATGCACTCATTCACCGATTCATAATCAGCATACGTTCTGCCTTCTGGCCTCTTGGTAGGCTGGACAAGTAGAATTGTGTGAGACTGGGAAACAAAACAAACACAAAAATACAGGTTACTTGCACACTTTAAATGATTTTTGTTTGAATTAAGTTATTTATATGAAAGAAGCAGTAAAAATAAGCATAATAGAAAAATATTATGGTAGCAATAAAGGACACTGACGTTTTCCACATAGCCTTTACTATTTACATAAGCTGTGTTAGTAAGTTTTGTTTCCAACAAGTCTTGTCAGTCCTTACAGAACTTTAAAATGTGCAAAATCACCAGTAAAGCAGCTACTGTGTTGAAAAAAATACCACAGAAATAGTTTCTATTTAGACAGACAAACAAAGCAATACAGTCAATGTATAAGAGCTGTGGCATTAGTGTATTTACTTTTTTTATTCCAAATACAAGCTGTTAGTAAAATCTTCTCAATTAAAGAGCAAGGAGGGGACCCAACTTAACCACATTGTCAGCCTCATCTGAAAGATTTTAACAGAAATAGCTAATTTGTGTTATCCATTTAACTTCAAGGGAAAACCAACGATACAATAATCGGCACTTAGCACTCAAGAGTATTTCTAGCAAAACAGATGTACTGATTTTTCACACTTCAATGAGTTTACTTAAACAGTAATTATGGCACAGAAAACGGTTCCATAATGTTGGAGTCCATAAGCTTGTTCTTCTGCAGGAAAGGCTTAGATGATTGTACACTCAGTGGCTTCCATTATTTCCATAGCATTTTTTACTTGGCTACAGCAAGTAATTTGAGCAAAGAAGCAAGATTTTTAAAGTGTACACAATCTGTGATCTAATTAACAGGTTGCATACCACAGAAAGTTTGCAAGCATGCTGCAAATGTCCATTTCCAGTGCTGCTAATTGGATCCAACGTTTTCAGTGCTAATATACGAGGTGAGCACACAACATAGAGGCAACTGCAGGTTAAGACGTTTTTTGGCTTAAATTAATCAGCGGCTGACAGAAAAATCCTGATCCATACTTTGGAAATCAGTGAAAATACCAGTTCAGTGCTCATGAAAAGCAGTGACAGAAAAGAGAAATGGCAAATGTTAGGATTTACAGGAAAAAAAACAAGACAAATTCTTATCCCCTAACTGACAGTGTTCCCATCCTTAGAATACTGTGTTCCCATCCTTGGAAAAATAAAAGTTTTCAGTTCTTTAAATTGTCTCAACACAGCTGTAGCAGATTCTGAGAAGTTCAGGAAAATGTTACACAGAGAAAAATAAGAAGCAAGACTTTTCCTAATCAGAAATGGAAAAAAGGGGAATTCTGAGCTGCACGCTGTAACAGCAAAAATCATACAAAGGAGAGTAGACCATTTAAACCCACTTTCATGTATGCCAGAGGATGATTGATTTGAAGGGAATTCCCCAAGGGGAGCTGGTATCTGGCTGTTCCTAAGTGCATTGTACTTGAACAGGCATGTCTTAGCAGGGAGTCCAAATGACTGCCAAAGATTATCATAAAATAATTTTTCCAGCACTATCATTTTAATTAGATGGTCACTGAGGAGTGCTACATGAATGTATAAATTCTGAAATTATCCAAATAATCAGATTATAGGAAAATCAGTGAGCCAGATGTGCAAGCCAGTTCTTTCAGAACTTCACAGCAGAAATCATATGGGCTTCCAACTTCAAACCATTTATCACTTCAGACACTATACAATATCCATTATCAGATACTGGTCCAGAAAAATATTAAAACCAATGCCATTGGATCACATGTATTGTAGAATTAATGGTTTTCAAACATTTCTTTGGGAACTTGACATTATTTTACTTTAAAGGAAAAAAAAGATGTTTGATTTGTTAAAATTGCTGGTCCTGTCCTACCACGTAGGTACAAAAAAATTACACATTCAGAAGTCTGAGAGAAGTCTCCTCCAATAACTACTACCTGCCCCGTGTGCCTAGGTGACAAAAACAAAACAAGGGAAGATCCATAAACCTTTCTGCATTAGCGTCAGGTCACCTGGAGAAACCCAATATAGACCCTCATTATTATGATGCATATGTTGAATTTCTTTGCATTTTCCTCAAAAGCACAGTTGTATCCGCTGCTTATAAGTGGGACACAGAATGAGACAATACATGGTTTATATTATACCAATTTTGAGCTTCTAGAGAGCACTCTAGAAACTGCTCCTGTTACTAAAGGCAGAACCCTGTAAAACTGGATAAGGCAGTGCCAAGAGCCAAACCAGCAGGACTTAAAAGCTATGCAGCATCTGCCCAAAGAGGCTTCCACCAATTGTAGTGTATTTGACAATAAAGCGTAAAAAAAAAAAAAAAAAAAAAGCTCCAAAACAACAGAAGTAGAAGATAAACACATACTATAAGGGTAAGAGGTGCAGTGATGCAAATACCAAGCAGTAGCATACTGCGCACACCTAAATGCCAGGCAGAAAAAGCGGTGTTAAGGACCACCTTTCACTTTGGCCAACAGGGACAGGGCTTGTAGCTGCTCATCATGGCCGAAGCCAACTGCATTGGAGCAAGTACCAGGCAGATCTGGAACTTCGCTGCGAACCGACCAGCAGCTGTCCTCCCACCGCACAGCAAAAACTTGCTTCAGCGCATCTTAATTTATTAGATGAACGCTACAAACCACGATGATAGGGAGGCCTCGGAGCTTCAGCGTGCCATTCCCAGAGCCCACCAAGGCAAGCTCCCGCCTTTCCCTCCGCCGAGCAGAGGGGAGGGGCAACGAGAGCAGTATGGAAAGCGCAAATCAGCCATTTAAGGCCGGCTCGCTCGACGAGCGAGACTCGGGGAAAGCGCTGCGCTTCCAGCAGCGTCCCGGGAAGGGGCCGAAGCTGTCGGGGGCGAGGGCGGGAGCCTCCAGCGCGCCGCTCCCCGAGCGCCGCCGCCGCCGCCTTTGTGCCCCCGCTCCGTCCGGCCCTGCCCCGCCAAAACGTGCTGCCACCCGCCCGGGCCCGCACCACCGGCCGCCGCCTTCCCGCCCGCGGTGACCGGGGAACGGGGAGGGGAGGGGGAGGGAAGGCCGGCGCGGCGGGCGCGGTATGGCGGAGCCCGGCGCTCCCGTCCCGTCCCGTTCTCACCATGGCGGCTCCCCTCCTTCAGCACCGCCGGGCAGAAGTGGCGCGCGGCGATCCCCCACAGGCCCCCGCGCCCGCCGGAAGCGCCGCCGCGCCAACGGCCGCCACCATAGAGCNCCCCGGGAGCGGCGCGGTGCCGGTGAAAGTTCCCCCGCCTCGGGTGAGGGCCGGGCCGCCCGCCGGTGGCCGAGCCGCTCCCGCCGCTTGGCCGCGCACCCCCGGCTGGGGCCGAGCCGGCCGCTGCCGCCGGGCCGGAGAGACATGGCTGAAAGCCTCTCCTGGGAGCTCGGCGTCTGCACGGGTTAAGGCGTGCGCTGGGGAGAGGTGGAAAAGTTGCTGTTGGATTTCACTTCAAGGGACCGGACAGAAAGCGGCGAAATGGATGACTTCCCCTCCATCTGCCTGCTGTCCCTGGCCATGCTGGTCGCCTGCTACGTGGCAGGAATTATACCCTTGGCCGTTAATTTTTCCGAGGTAAGACAGCTCCGCCGGACTGCACGTTGGTTGCTAAAGGAGAAACCGGAGAGATCTCCCAGTCGGAGTTGGTGCCGTCCCCTTGCAATACGGCAACGCTGTTAAGGATAAAGTTTTATCTCTAAAAGTTATGAGTGCGATATTAATTTTCATTCAAAACTGCTGTGTAAAGTTATGCTTGCTTCACAGTGGCCATTTAAACTTGTCAGATTTGAGTCGAATCTCTGCTACAGGTGAAACGAAGTCTCGGCACGTCGTGTAAGGACATGAGAAAGCATGGCTATTCTTAGAGGCTTGTGTAAGAAATTGCTGAAGTCAGTGATTATGTCTTATGTGCCTGTGGCTACCCAAATTAAGGCTTTTAAAAACATTTCCAAGAATATTATCGGAAAAACTTTGATGCACAATTTTGCTCACAGCTTGCACTGTTGAAAATTAAACCTTAGCTTTTTGATCCCTGTAGAACTTCAAGTTACTGCCCCGTGTAACTCAAGGCATTCTTTTGGAAAAATATCTTGGAAAAATAAGGTACTGTTAAAGGAGAGGGAGACTTTAATAGACTGGGCAAGTTCACAAACAGTACAGGAGTTCCTGATTAAACATATTTGTGTGCTTCTAAGAAATACTTGTTGAGATGATGACGGTTGTCACAGTCTCTGTAGGTTTCCTAACATCCTTTGATACCCAAGGGGTTTTTCTCTTTCTAAATGGTGATTATTGTATGGAAGTATAGTGTACTGAGAGTTTGTTGTTCTAAGGTAGTAAGAGCAATCTTATGAGGGGTTCCCATTTCTCTTGGAAGTAGTGCCACTTTTGGGAACCAAGGTGCTGGAGGAGAAATGTGTCTTTGTCTTCTGTCAAGGCAGAGTGCTGCTTGCTTGCATGTCCTTTGTTCCTGTCATTGCTGGGAGGCTTTGGGAGCAGTAGACCCTGAGCAGCATGGAGGGAAAGGCTGTTCGTTTTAGGAAAAGCACAACTCAGCTAAATGAATTGAACCTAACAGTGTATTTGGGCATCTTCACATGAACGTCAGCAGAGTTCTGTTTTGCCAGTGCTTCATCTGATGCTTTGGTGGACCTTCCCTTATGTGTCTTCAGTGCTGTTGGTTCCACTGTCTTGCTCTTCAAAACTCACTTCTGCCCTGAAGCCCTTGGAGGGTTTTCTTGCAGATTTGCTGAGAGCACTGCCTCGTGTGCTAATCTTATCTCTTTTCAAATTTAATTTTACATTTTGTCATGTATGTATGTGCTTGATATTCACCTGTTAACTCTTAACTTATATTCAGTGTTGTTTGAAGTTAAGGTTCTTGTTCTATCTGTGTTTCCTTTGTGTAGTTGAATCAGTGTTCTCCTAAACCTTTCAAGGCTTCCAGCAGCTGCAGGGATACAGATCTGTTGTGGTTCCAAAACTGCCTAAGCAGTAATCATGTACCTAATAATTAGCCTTTTATGTGTGTGGTATTTTACCATCACTATGCAATGTGCAGTCAAGTTTATTGTGGTATCTTAAGCTCACAGAAATTCTTGACTCGGTTTTACATTCGATTTAAATCATAGATATTTTTAAAGGTTTGCATGCAGTGCTGATTTAAAAGAGCAAAATATCTCTACACATGATGTACAAATCCTAGCTAATCCTGGAAGTGACTAATTAGAAGTTATAATTGTTTTGTTTAAAATTATTGCTTAGGAGTCTGTAACAAAGATAATTTCCAAATGAAATGACTGTTTGGATGGTCCATTCTATAGTTTGTAAAAAGTTTTGCAGATAGCCAAGGGGAGTAAAAATGCCTCTTCCCACTGGCCATTTGTAATAATTGAGTTGAAAACAAAAGTGAATGCTGTGTGTAATATACCCCAGATGCTAGAGAACAATAAAATTATTCATAAGTGTTAACACATTCCTTCAGATTATTTTTTTGAAATGGAATTTATTATTTGTGTTCTGACCTCATGCTGTGTTCTATTGTTTCAATTAGATTAGGATATTCTTGAAAGTATAGAACTCTGGGAAAGCCAGGTATGAGTAAACTTGAAGGGTAAAAGGTGCCAACTGAACAGAACTTTGCCTTAGTTCTGTGTGCAGAAGTACTGTTTCACTTTAATCCTAATTTCCAGGACTCTATTGGTCTAATTTAGGGCTGGAAACAACGCTCTACCAGTTCTGAGGCTATCTCTTAAACTGTAGTCTACATTAAAAAAAAAAAAAAAAATGTTGTAGCTGTTTGAGTGTTTTGGTGGTGTAACAGAGGCAGGAACTGGGGCTGCTTCCTCCTGAAAGTAGGTGTGAGGTCCAAGTAAGAGTTTCAATGCCATACAGACCTAAAAAAATACTGAGCAGTGGAACAGTTTGCTAATTTGAGGAACTTGAGATTTTTCCCCTAGAGTTTCAGCACTGCTTACTGTGCTGCTCTTGTTTTTTCACATGCAAATGTACTTAACAGAAATGGTTTGATTTCTTGGATAAAGCTGTATTCCTTTTGCCTATCTGTGTAGACTGTTCTTATTAAATTTCTGTATTCACCACACCTAACTGTTTTGTAGTGAAAAGAAGATGGTGACTTGCCTTGAAATGCTAACTTGTTAGTGTATATTCTTTTCATGGGTCTTTGAAATTCACAGGTGCCCAAGTGAAGAAGGCAAGCTATGCTATATATTTGCAGTTGTAGCAAATCAGTATTACTTCTGACACTTTCCTCTGTGTTTATGTGTGTATGCAAAAAATACTATACTGTTGCAGATAAAATAATGGGTTTTTCTCCTTGTATGGTACTACATTTTTGCAGAATTACTTTATGAGCAGCAAATGTTGAAAATTTATCTTCTTGTGTAGATTGCCACTGTATGACAATTTACCAAGTATGATTTTTGTATATGTTAGTGTACAGTGCATGTTTTGGGGAACTTCACACTTGTTTTCTGTGTAAACTTTGAAACTTTACACTCTCTTGTGTATAACTGTTAGAGTTTTCCCCAGTAATGCTGCAGTTGCTCCCTTGTGGTCACATTTGGCTTCCTTCCAGGAAGCTGCTTGTGCATCTCCCTAGTGCCTCCTGCTTCTTCTGTGCAAGTGTGGCACATTTCAGTGAGACTGAGCAATTTGTGTTGCAGTGCGTGAAGGAGAATGGATGGCGTAGTAATGATATGCAACAAGTGGTCACCTGTTATTCAAATGCTGACCCCTGTCTCTATGTCCTCAGCAGTTAACATGAGTGTTTTGCTAGCACTCACACTTCTCATTGAACATGGAAGATGATGATGGTTCTGCCACTAAATGTGTGCTACACAGTTATTAGTGGTTGCTAGATGTTATGTGATAGGGGTTCTTACAGAAATTATGAGTAATGGCCTCTGCAAACTGTCATATTTTAGACTCTATTATATGTTTACGTCATTGAGTTTTAGTACGTGACTTTGACTTTGGCCTGTCAATGTCGTCACAAGGAAGTGAATTGGTGAATTTGTTGATTAAACAGAATGTAATTAGTTTGGGAGGAAGATATCGCTAAGCTTCTTGCCTGAAACTAGAATATAACGAGGAAGATAACTCTAATAGTAGCAAGTACTGCAAAACTATATGTGGTTTTTATTTTTGTTATAGAAATTCTTACCAAATATGAATAAAACTTTATTATTCTTTACTATAAAAACATTAGGTTTATGTATTGTTGTTAAGGTTTAATTGCAAATTCTCAATACTTATTTAACAAGTAACCCCCTTCCCCAACCTCTGTTAATAAGGGAGTGTAAAGAAAGCATTTTCATTCTTAAAGATGATACTTTTTTTGTACTTACTTGCAGGAGAGATTGAAGTTGGTGACTGTTCTGGGTGCTGGGCTGCTGTGTGGAACTGCCTTGGCTGTCATTGTGCCAGAAGGCGTACATGCACTTTATGAAGACATTTTGGAGGGTAAGAACCAAACCCAGATGGCCTTGTTCAAGACAACTTACATCATGGTGTGTTATGATACACTGAGACTTCTTTTCAGAGTTTTTAATGTGAGATTGATGGAAGAGCTTCACAGCAGCATGACACAAAGCAGGCATAGAAATGCAAAACTACCGTAGGCATGATATTGCACGTTAAGGGGTATGATCAGACTGCAGGTTCATGACTCTTGCTGAGTTATCCAATCATTTGTGGGTCTGGATACTGTACTGTTCATGGAATAACAGGCTTTTATGACAGGTCATGTGTAGTGTTTCTTATTCTGGGGAGAGTAACTTCCACTGGAACTTCAAAGGAGGTGTAAGGGTGCCTTCGGCAGAGAATGAAATTATGGAGTATTTGCTGCTTCTCTTTGTGGTTTAGCCTGCTTCTCATTAAAGCAATTGCAGGAGGTGTTTTACAAATCTGTGTCCCTGCCCTAATAAGAATTTCCTCCAAAGCTGAAAAGCATCTTGGAATTAATATACCTGGCTGAAAATTATGGTTATATTGGGCTAATTTACAGAGGCATTTCTTGCAAGCATTTCTTCTTGGTTGGTGGTATACATTATGCATCTGAATCTCTGTGTTCAAGCATCCAGTTCTAGTCTGCTGTCACTGTCTTAACCACCTCATCACCTCTAATGAAGACCTCAAAGTGAGCAGAGATTGTGTCTTGCAGGGATGTTTGTGTGGAGCATGTCTTACAGCCAAAAGTCTTAACAGAGCTCAGTTTGAGGTTATGATATTGTTTTAAATAGCCAGGGCTCATCGCCTCTGTTTGGAGTACTCTTTAAATTTTTCTTTTGCTTGGAGACTTGTGCTATTAGATGACCATTGCATGCATGAGATTTTTCCAGTATGCTCAGATCAAAGCTTTGAAGGTAAATGGCAATGGCTCACTGATTGCAGGGGAGAGCACTATAAAGTTGAGGCTGTAGAGAACCTTGCAAGCATCTGGTGTACTGATGTTGCTAGTCTGGAATTGAGAGGTAGCTATAGTCCTTTGCTTTTCCTGTAGTACCGAGTTTTGTGTTTCTAAACTTCTAAATTTCATTGTAGTAATAGGCTTTAATGTATACTGTTTTAGCTTCCACTAAATTTATGTTGTTCTGCTAAGATTTAGAATAAATAGAAGATAATACATAAAATCATCCTTTATCAAGAAGTGGAAGAAGCTCCGATTATGCTTTTATACTATACTGTAATTTGTGCACTCTGCTGTCAGATGTCTCTAATGAGCTGTAGTTGTGGGTTTGCTCTCCATGCAGTTTTAATTCTGAGTAGACTGATTTTCTCTTTGTAATGGTACAGCTAGTGATGAATACAATTGCTGTGAACATTCGTGGGTTTTAATACTTTTTCAGTAAATGGGCTGTACTGTTCATGTATGACTCGACAGCTTGCTGTGTGGAGCTGTATGGGCTATAACTTTGTTTAGTACATGGCAAAAAAGACACTTCACACTACTGCAGTAGTAATTGCAGAAGTATTTATATCTCAGTATCAGTTAATCCTCTTCAAGATGATATTAAAGCTTTTAGTGGATGGAACCTATTATATCTCCTCATCCTGTATTTTCTCACTTAAATGACGATAATGAAGTAACTGCTTGACAGTATCTCTGAATATTGACAAAACTGGCAACTTCAGTTAAAAAAGGAATTATACAGCAATTTTTGTGAATTAATTTGTATTTAAAATGCAACCTGGATTATAACATACTAATAATTTCCTTGCTTTTCCATGCTGAAGATGTATGTGGAGAAACCAACCAGGCTTTGCTATTGTCTAAGAAAGACCTTAAACGAGGACTTCTGTGTATTGTCCACGAAAGTGTGACGAAGGTTTTTGGCAGAGAAGGAAAGGATGTCATGTTTAGTCTCCTGCTCTGTTTGCTTGCCTGTCACAGGAAAGCATCACCCAGCGAGCGAGATGCAGCACGTGATGGAGTCCGAGAAGGTGGCGAAAATCCCAGCTGCACATGATCATGGCCACGACCATTCCAGGTTGCACGCCTACATTGGCGTGTCCCTTGTCCTCGGCTTTGTCTTCATGCTTTTGGTGGATCAGATAGGCAGCTCTCATGTGCACTCTACAGATGGTAAGTAAAGATTCACTTCAATTAGACTTGCTAATTAGTCTTAATTAACAAGTTGCAATTTTTTTTTTTAATGTTACCAGGATGTAATTTGTCCAGTCATGTCCAGAGTTTCAGTAGGTACTTTAAAAATATAAACCAAGGTCCATGAGAAATGTTTATGCTGGGAACCTATCTCAAAATTCACCATAATTTGAGAGCTTGCCTCAATAACATGAATGAGCATGTGTGGTGTGGGGGTGAAGGGTGACTTGACACTTGAGATATTGTCCATTTTACAGTATCACCCATAGGGGATTTCTTTGGCTTTCCAAAAAACTTCAGGATAGTCTTATATTTGTTTGTTTTTCCTACTTAATTGTCATATATGTAGGTAACATTTGCAAAGAACAGCAAGTTATCTTAAGTAAGATGGCAGAAATGATTAGATGTAAGCTCTGGTACTTTAACTGCATAGCTGGACCTCCCACACTAGTCTAGAGCCTCACATACGTCAAGATACTTTTTGTTTTGTGTAAAGATTTCTCAGCTTCTTGCAAGACTCTAAAAATGCCCTACAGTTGCCTTTGTTTCCTGCATGTGACTTCATGCTCAGACTGTAGCTTGAAATGCACCAAAGGTGTTCTGTTGTTTGAAAAAGTGTTTTATTGCCTTTGGCTGCTCATTTTCTCCCACACAGTGTCCTCTGATGCTGGAATTTGGCCCTGAAAAAAATAAGGAATTGATCTTAAAGGAAAAGTAAAACACACACAAAGGCAGGGGAATAGTTTTTGTCTGGATTCTTGTCAGCTCACAGTGCAGCTTGTTTGTATGGGGTTCCTGTGGTGGGACAGATGAAAGGCCAGTGCAGGGGCTATGTCACCGGTGTACTCCTGAAGAAGTGTAAATGAAGCCACAGCCATGGGTAGCTGATTTTCAGGGTTGTTCTAAAGAAACGCTGGCAGTGGAGATGTCAGGGCAATGCAGGTGAGCAACTTCCAAAAGGATCCTTGGTTTGTATAGGTTATGACCCTTTTCTATGTCTCTGATCATAGCAAATACCAGGAGAAGACTGTGTGAGAGATGCACACTATAAAATAAAATATTAAGTAAAGTTTTATCTAGCCTCTACCTGTCACAGGAGATGTAGCAGTGTTTTTGTAATGTTTTTAAAAGCAACTGAAGAAAAACACTTTTCTCTTGAACCAATGTCTTGTGGTTTATTGTCTACCAAGTGACTAGGTGTTATTTTGTCTAAATTAGAAAAATTCAGTAGGCCAGAATGAAGGTATGAAGTCAAATGTGATTCTTTGTGTTTAGTAATGGTCAATCCAAAACAATTGTAAAGGAAATGTTTTTTGTATCTCCTCCAGTTTGACATGAATGTACCATTGCTGTCATGCAAGTGCAGCTTATGATGGTTTCCCCTTCATTCAGAAGGTGAAGCTGACTCATTGGGAAACTACATGTGTGCCTGGGAATGAAGAGAGACTGGGGGGTGAGGGGGCAGGCAGGAGGAAAGAAAAGGACTGGAGTTTCTGTTTTGGCATCACTGCAGAGTTAGTGAAGCAGTGTAGGTGTGCTTACAGTTGTTTTACAGGCCCCTGGGATAATTCAGTCACGGCTGTTCAAACTGTCTGGAATTAAGCGTTGAACGTAAGATGTTTCTACACTTGTGTAGGGCTTACCCATCCTGCAGTGTGATTCTTTGTAACAGTTTCACCACTGATTGTGTAGTGGTGAATATTGATGTTACCCTGTTGTGCTGTGTAATGAGCTAACCTGCAAATGTCAGGCAGTTCTGGTCATAACACTGGATCTCAAACAGCCCTGNTAGGTGTCATGGAGACATTTGGGTTTTGCTCTTGGAGGTAGCTTTTTATAAAAGAAAGGAAAAAAAAGGTAGGGAGAACTAAGTATCTTTCCCAGAATTAACTGGGAGCTCAGATGGTTCATGGAGTTTTATTTGGGTACAGAATTTTCTCTTTTACTCTTTACTTTATTCTTTTGTTTTTCCCATCTGAAAGGTTGTGTGATGCTCTCTCTCTTCAATGTCTCTTGAGTTCCTTTGCTGGCTCCTTTAGCTGCTCAGTTTCAGTACACACTAACACATTTGATAAGTTGTATGAAATGCCTTTGGTTTGTTTGTTCATTGATTTTTTTTTTGTTTTTTAAATACTAATTTAAAAGAATAGTGCCTTGTAGGGAATAAAAAGGACATTATAAGGTGGAGCACAAAGACTTGACTGAAACACATTTAGACTGACTTGCAAGGACTGACTGTTAGGTGTGTGTTACAGTCAAGCTATGCTCACATGATTCTTCACTATTTGTGTGTAGTATAAATATGGTGCTTTTTCATGTCCTGCTGAAGATTGNGGGAATCACTGCAACAAAAACTGACCCTGACTGTCACCTGAACTACAAACATTGAGCTGTGTGGGGAAAAATCATCCTGACTCTCAAAGCAGCTCTGGATTCAAAAATAGCTTTTCTTTTTCTTGGTGGCACAGACCTTTAACATTTCATTTTAGGAGGTTAAGAAAAACATCTGCTTCTGCCTTTGAGAGAGATCCTGCAAATTGNTGTTAGGTGTGTGTTACAGTCAAGCTATGCTCACATGATTCTTCACTATTTGTGTGTAGTATAAATATGGTGCTTTTTCATGTCCTGCTGAAGATTGTTGTCTAGATAAGTCAGAAGATGTTGATCAAAAAGATACTTCTTCACTAAACAAAAGTGTCTATATATTAAGGAGTAGTGTAGTATCCATTTTTTATTTTATTTAGACAGTATATTTATTGTAAGTGTTAAAAATATTTACAATAGTATTTATATTTGAAAAATCATTTAAAGGGTAATAATTAAAATTCTTGCAATGCTTAGTATCTAAAACAGATTTTTTAATTTAGAGAGGATGTCTCTTCTAGTACAGAAGACTAAAACAACTGAACTTGTTACTTGTTCTAATTTGAAGGAATGAGTCAATACAGAGTAGATTCCCATTATGGTTTTTATGGTCTTGGGAAATATGAGGCAGTTCTTGCTGAGGGTTTTCTGATATTCTGAAATGTTATGGCTTAACAAACAAAGTCAAGTGAGTCCTCTGTTGGGTTGCTATTGTTAATGGCAATTTTCAGTAATAGAGCTTCTTAAATCAACATGTTTTCTACTGTTAGCCTTTGAGGGGGTGGGGAGGCTCATGTAGAAGAATAATCCATGAATCTGCACTCCTTTTTCAGCTGATGGTGTTGCATTGGGTGCAGCAGCTTCTACTTCTCAGACTAGTGTCCAGTTGATAGTGTTTGTTGCGATTATGTTGCACAAGGTGAGTTATCATCAAAATATCTTGCTTGTTCTTCAAAAGACTGTTAACACTCACAGGAAATGCTAAAGATCTACAAGTTTCATTAGTGATGTAATACAGAAGTGTTTAATGCCATTGAAATGAAGAGGTTAGTACAGTGTCAAGGACCAAAAAGGACAGGTATGAGGTATGACAGAAGAGCACATGATTGATGCTAAGTCTGAGTGGGGTGCAAGTGAGAGAAAATTCTGACTGCCTACTGCCTACTTTAGTTGCAGAGGTTGGGAAAAGTCTCCTAAAAGTAGAGAGAGAAGACTAGCTCATGAAGAAATGTGTCAGCTTCACACTGACTTTTTCTGAAGCTAGTGTGGTAGTATTTATTTAACAAACAAAAAATCCCCTAGGTTATTACTGCTGTAAGAGACATCTTCAGAGAAGTTCTAAAGGGACACAGAACTACATGCTAGTGCATTCAAGGAGGAAAAGCAGTTTTATGCTGATTACATCACTAATGAAACTTGTAGATCTTTAGCATTTCCTGTGAGTGTTAACAGTCTTTTGAAGAACAAGCAAGATATTTTGATGATAACTCACCTTGTGCAACATAATCGCAACAAACNTGTTTGAAGGGTTTTGAAACCACTGAATATCAGAGTATTAAATTACAGTTTCTGGTTACCTCTATTGCAGTAGCTTCAACATCACTCATATACCATTTTTGTAGGAAA
>VYZR01086357.1:88935-106355 GCA_013400675.1 Oxylabes madagascariensis
TGTATGTTGTAGAGAGCAAAGTCTTGGATGCCCTTCCTTGCCAGACATTTTATCTTTCATCTGGCTGCTGGCTCTCCTCAACATTGCAGGGTTTGTAGTACAGCTGTCATGGTCTGCTTCTATGATAGATGGCAGCAGTAGATCTTTGTGCCTCTGTACTTAGATAACCAGTTGAGAATGTGGATAGGAAGGAAGCAAGTGTCTGCCCTGTGTATGTGTGCAGCAGGAGTTCTGACCTTACTGTCACTGGCTGGATGAGCAGGACCAGGAAGGAGAAACTTGAAGTAGAGGCTGCTGCAACCAGAGCTGAGGGGTATTGCACGATGTATAGGGGAAGGGTGTGAAGAACACTGATGGTGTGGTCCCTGCAGTTTCCACTCCCGAATGAAGTCCTGATTGTAATGTCTGTACTTTTTAAGGCCTTGCCTTCAGTGGTCACAGCAATGGTAGGTGCAAAAGAAGCACTGAATGTGTACGCAAGAGCAATTGTGGTCTCTGTGTGCATATGCGGGGCATTTTACTAACTTCAGATTAAATAAAAACTGGGGGTTGGCCAGTTCTGTTTTCCTGGAAATGTATTTATTAAAAGTTAAGCCCGTTAATTCTTTCCTTCTTTTGACCAAAGGAAACAAAGTGGGTAGAAATTGGTGGACTGCAATCAATATTGAAACCTTTGTAGTTGAGAAACACCTTGTGGATAGAAATCCAACAGCAAACCTGTTTTTAGAAACTTGGAGAAGTCAGATATACTTACTGGTGTGGAAACAGCTAAAGAACTCCTGAATGGGCAGCTCTGGATCTCATTTGCTTCTTGCTGGACTGTTTTGTCACATCTGAAATGTGCTGGTGGTTCTCTGGTTGTTTGCCTATCTTAGTGTGTGGACCTTTCCCCCCTCCATTATTCTGCCAAGGAAATGCTAACAAATCCTCTTTTGCAGGACTTTTTTGGCTGCCCATGGTACCCAAACTGCTGCCCTGGTATATGTATTCTTGTGATGTTCTGGATTAAGTACCAGTGTCACACATGAGAAACAGTGGCTGAGGGAAATCAAGTTACATGCTTAGATTCATGGAATATTCTGTTGGAAGAGACCCACAATGGCCATCAAAAAGTCCAACTCCTGGCCCTGCACAGCACAACCTCTGTCAGATAAGCAGCCTATTTAACTACTGAATCTCCAAGCATTTTCTATTTGTCAGCCGTGTGATCATTTTGTGGTATTTAGGCTTGATAGGGGAAAAACTGGTGCTTTGCAGGAAGCCTTTGGGCTGTCTTCTGGAGTAAGCTTTCAAAGGTAGCTGACCACTCTATGTATTCTGAAAAACGGCTTTTTAGCACAAATCTTTGTTTAACAAAACAAAACACCAGAGTAAATGAGTTTTCTTCCAAAAGAGATATCCTAGTAGGATTAAAAAAAAAAAAATCTTCTTTTCATGCTGAGAGAAATAGTCATTGACTATGGTGTCAGTTCCTGAGAAAGCTACCTCCCCAAAGCCAAGCTATGGGGCTGGCTGCTTGCTATCAGATCCCTTTGCTTCAGCAAACTGTTATCTTATTTTCTGTCCTCCTCTAAGTCTTCTGAAGTGGCACTATATCCACAGCAAATAGTTGGATTCATATGACTCCTGGGCCATCCAGCACAGATCTGAGTGCGCTTGGAGGGCTGGGACTGGTGAAGGGCTTTGGCTGGAACAGGTCACTGAGGCCATGTAATTCTTACCAAGGGATGGTGCCAAATGGGGTTATACATCTGTAAGGGTGATGTCTGATGGGGTTGCAAATCTACAGAGGCACTTGACTTTAATGCCATTTGCTGAGTAATTTTTCTTTGTGTTCTACAGAACAGCTCTGACTTTCCATCTGACACTGAAAATTTAATCATTGTGCAAAAGAAACATGCTCTGTTAGTGTATCTCACTAGAGGTGAATTGATGGTAGTTGTTTTTCTACTTAAAATAGCTTCTGTGCACCTAGGAAGCTGGAGCATCACTTAGAGGAGTACATGTGGCATTTTGTCTTTGCAGGAATGATGTATCATAAATGAAACTGGAGCTGGGCTTTTCTTCTCCACATTGTTTGGGTAACTGCTAATAACTCCCATAATTGCTAATGTTTCTCAGGGTTAAAAATGGCTATGGAACCTATCAGAAGCTGTAAAAGGAAAGGGAATCTACCTTGCTGGAAGGTAAGGTCTGATCTCTCCAACTCCACAGCAGCTCTGATCCATCTCAACTTACTGGCCCCAGCCCAAGAAGCAGTTTGTTCTTTTCTGCATAACTCAGTATTGTCAGGCTGCCCAGAACATGAAGGTATAACTTCTCACTTAAAAAAAAATAAAATGTACAAGCCTTCTCAGTAGCTGAAGTTAACCAGTATGTGTCTCCTTAAACTGAAAGGGAGCATCTTTGAGCTGGAGGGTGGCCTGTGATGAGGGCACATGGGGTAATTTTTGGGCATTTCCTGTGCAGGGCTAAGAGTTGGACTTGCTGCTCCTTGTAGGTCCTCTCCAAATCAGGATATTCTGTTAAGAAGTGCTACTTCTGTATAGCTTGCACTGCTGTCTGCTTCAAATGTTTATTTTTAGCAAAAATTTTATTGGCTTGATGTGTAGGAAAAATGAAGACAACATATTAGCAAAATAATTGCTGTACCAGTGCAGCCTGTTGCTCCAAAGAAAAGTTTTCTGATTAAAGGTCCAGTGCTGTCTCTCAAGGATGTACAGCTGTTTCCCCTTCATTAGATTAGTACACACATAAAGGAAATGTTAACAGAGCCACTATTACTACAGATTACTGTGTCCAGACACCAGCAGTTACAAAATTCACCTTGCTGCTATTTACTGCCCTAGCATTGCTGGCCTGTCCCTTGACAAAAGCAAGTTGCTCTTTCCCTCCTCTGGCCTGTTGACGTTTAAAGAACTTGCTGTAACTACTCAGTGCCTTGCTTGTCTTAGAGGCCTCCAGAGGAAAAAAAAAATTCTCTTTTTGATGTTCAAAGCTAGAACATTATTCTCTTAGTCTGTATAAGGTAAAAATAAGAAAGAATAAAAAATAAGTAAAGGGTGAAAATCTGTCTCCTCATGGCAGGCCACTGCAGTCAGATCTTTGCATTTTTGGTGCAGTACAATAGCAGGGGCACTGGATCATCTTTACATGGGAGCTCTGTGGCTTTTCACTGCACATTTATAGAGTAGAGTGAGGTTGTAGGGCCCAGAATAATTTTTACCCTTTGTGCAATATAATTGGAGGAAAATGTTCCCTCTCCTGGTTATGAGCAGTATTTCCTTCTTGGTGCTGTGTACAGAACTGTGTCTATAGCATTAATGCTTCTCTTCTGCAATGCAGTGTTACATTCAAGAGTTAGAGCTCAGGTGAGATGGAGGCAGTATCTGCTGCTCTCTTCTCCACCCTCTGCCTTAATGTCACTCTGAGATGGGACATGTCCTGTCTGGGACCAAAAATTTAGTCAAAGCCAGGGCGAGAGAAAGCAACAAATCATGGAGTTTGCTGACTCCCTCTCTATTGATCAACTGTGACTTTTATCAGGGACCTACATCTCTAATTTCTCTAATACTGAATGCAGCCTGTGAACCTGAGGCGGGCTGTCTGCATCTTCTCTCTTTAAGATGCTCTGCAAGTGCCTCTGACTGTATGAAGCTAAGTGAGCCCATGTCCTGTGGTGTGACCTAGTCTATAGCACATTCCAGATTTCTGATCAGGGATGGGAAAGGATCATGTGTCTGCACTGTGTCTCTTCTGGACAACTGCATTGGGAAGGGCTGATATCCAACAATTACAGCATCAAAATCTAGTCACATAGGATGGTGCAGGTTAAATCAGGAGCATACACTTCAGAATCTATGGCATACATACCATACAGCATGTATATGTCTGTATTGGTTATAGGATATCCCAAAACCTCAGATGCTTTAGCAGCTGGGGTTCTTCCCTGAATTCTAATCCTGGAGGGGAGGCCGGATGCAGTGAAGAATAATATGATGTTAAACTGCTTTCTTGTGGGCATTACAAAAGACAGGTTCTTTTGGAGAACTTTGTTTGTATCTGTGCAGGGAGAAAGGGTTTCAAGAGAGGAACAAGGACATAGGGAACCAGATTAAAAAACTTGCTGTGGGAGTACTAAGCAGGAGATGGACGTGAACCTGAGCTGTGTGACATATTCCTGTGTGTCTGTGGTGGGGCCAAGAAGGAGCTGCTACCTAAGAGGCCGGGCAGAGGCTGTTCTCACCACCTCTCCAAGTTGCAGCAAAGCATGAAGGCAGGCAGAATTTTATGCTCTAACTTTGACCAGCAATGGCCCTTTAAGGCAGACCAAGGCGTGCAGTCTGGACACTGCCCAGTCCAAACCCTGCAGCCACGTGAACTCTCCCCAGGTGGGCAGTGCCAGGCTGGCACAGCAAGGCCCCCTCACCCTCCCTGATGACAGAGGGAGTCTGATTGAACTTGCTGGCTCCCACTCACTCTGCCCCAATTTTCCTCAGGACAAATGAGAAGAACCTGTCTCCAAGCGCAAGATTTTGGGAATATGTGTCAGAGATGCCTGTCAGTAAAACATCCGTCTTGCCCTAATTTCTGCATGGAGTGCTGCAAAGTCGAGTGAAATAACCTTCCAAGCTGGCTCTGGTGCAGAGGTATTTTGGCTTATGTTATTGCTGAGAGCTTTCTTTCTGATGAGCTCTTTCTGCCTCTCTGTATTTCTGATGTCTGACTCTCTTCACTCTTCTTTTTCCCTTGGGCTGGGATGTGTGCTGTTTGCAATGCATCAGGAAGTAATACACAACGAGAAAACTCTCATCATCTGTGCATCAGGGAGAGAATTACTGACTGAGTGCTGAGCAGTCAAGTTATTGATTCAAACCAAAGCCCAGTCTCTCTGTCTGCTGGGCTGGTTACATCCTGCTGGTTCATTGCATTTAATCGGATTCCCTGAGCTGCCACGCGGAGGGGGCGAGTTAGAACCAGATCCATCTATGATGTTCGCTTCAAAATCCAGTTCTGTATCCCCTTCTCCGTCCATGGAACAGGCAGATTCAGATGCTCTGGACATCAGCACCAAAGTGCAGCTGTACGGTGTGCTCTGGAAGAGACCCTTTGGGAGGCAGTCAGCCAAGTGGTCCAGGAGGTAAGCCACAGTTGCTGAGGGATGCTCGGGTGAAATGCAAAGCCTAAGGGTTCTGGGATAAGTTAAGAGCCTGAGTGCTTGACTCTTCAAGTGCAGCCAGGCAGGCAGAGGCTAGGGGTAAAACATGGAGCATAGCTTCCCTGCTGTTCTGAGTCTGCTTTACATATGTGGCATCCCATTGTGCTCTCTTCTTTATCTGTCCAGACCTTGTGCTACGTTTGCTTCAGGGTGGGAATAGAGACTAGCTGCCTCCTCTGGATAATTATGATAGTTTCACAAAAGGGCAAGAGTCAGCTCATGTATTTTGCCCCTAAGCTGCCTGACCTTTTTGTTTTAGCACTCAAAGCTGTTTGAGTCCTTTGGGTGTGAGATGGCAGGGCTGAGCTGACTGTGTGTGGGTCTGTAAGTGCCTATGTGTGGTCTGCAGGGTCTGTGCACCAGCTCCAGCACTGCTGCGCTGCCTGACAGTGATGGTGTGCTTGCAACAGCACATGCAGACTCTTCCCTGGGGAGAAGGTGGCTCTGAATTCTCTCCCATCTGGTGTTAGGGAGTTGTAAGCTGCTGTATGTTGTCTATCAGCAGCCAGGAAATTTGGAGCTGGAAAGCATTTGCTCTAACCTTTAACCAAGGACAGAAGTATGTTCTGAGGTGGTGGGTCAGTTTTAAGTTTAGAGTTGGTGTAGTTTCTTTATGCAAATCACTGAATCTCTGGCACTTGCCTTTTGTGGCTAAGTACCTTTGCTGCAGTCTGCAGTGTGGATACAAACAATCCATTTCTAAAGCCAGCTTTCCCAGCTTTGCTCTCTCTAGGGACCATAGTGCTGCCCAGTCTGTGAAGATGGCATAGCCTGAAAAAAAACATTACTTGTGAAGCAGTTTTGTGTTTGTAGCAGTCTTTGACCTGTGTGTGGGTTTTATTCCCTCCTATGCCAAGAACAGTGTATTTTCACCCAGAAAAGATTTTGTGCTGATGCTCCCTACTCAGCTCCCAAATATTGATAAATAAATGAATTATATCTGGAAACTAATGTGATTGTGTTACAGAAAAGAAATGGACAGAATAACAGAGGGTAAGGTAATTTGTCATGGAGAAGCTTTCTTAAAAGGCTCTCCCTAATAAAAATTTCTTGCAGGCAAATGGCCCATCTCTGCTCCCTCTGTTATTATTTATTTAGTGCTGTTCTATTCCTAGAAGTCACCTCCACCTTCGGCAAGTGGTAAATATTTTAGTGATAGCAGCTGGGAACAGAAGGGAAGGTGCCTGTGGGGTGGGGATGATATGGAAGATTAGTTGCAAGCACAGCAGCTGAGGGTCCTGGGGACCAGACACAGGTCAATGAAAGCTGAACACGGAATCTGTAGGGTTTGGAAGGAAGTGAGTACTGGGGTAAAAAGACTTGAGCAGGAGAAACAATGTGTTGTTGATTTGTTTGTTTATTTTATAATGGGAGAGACTTGCTTTAAAGTAAAATAACCTTGCATGTTATTATAACAAATCATTATGGGGAGATAAGGAGCAATTCATTCTTTTCTCCCTCTTTCCCCCCATGCCCAGCAAAACATATCTGGTCAAGTACATTTTTTTTATGAAAAGGACAGGAGATGTTTCCCACTCCAGTTAAATTAAGAAAAAATATTGACTATTGCTTCATGTCATTGAGAACCGGATCTCTGATAAATGTAGGTTTTGTCCTGAAATCTTGGACAACACTACTACTCCCACTACCAAGGGAAGTCTTTCCAAGATATAGGAGATAAAACAGTGTGTAAGGGGAGGATTGATTTCATCAAGCCATCAGCCATGAGAATGGGTCAATGTGGGAGATACATGATATTTACTGCTCGATCCCATTCATTTGCCTGTAGCAGCAATGCTTCTGGAGAAACTGAGAAAAAAAGCAGTTGTTTAAGGGAAGGATGGAATCTGACTTGATAGGAGATCAAGGAAAACATGTCCAGGCATGATGTCCAGTACTGTGGTGATGGAAATCCCAGGTTTTGGAATTTCACAGCAGTAGAGGTTATGCAGGAAGCAGGGAGGGATAGCAGAGCCTTGTTTTAGTCAGGGAGAGATCTGATGGCACCTGTAGAGATAGCTGAACTTGACCTGCAGCAGCTGTCTGGAGCATTTTCAGTCCTTTCTTTTGCCCATGCAGTGGTCTGCTCTGAAGCCCAAATAATTGTGTGCTGCCTCAGGTACTGTCCAAGAGTGGGCTGGATGCTTCTGGCACTGGACCAGTGTAGCTGTGTTTGTCTGCCAGGGCTGACATCTGAACATGCTGCCTTTCAGAGCTTGATTTTTGAAATGCCATTAGCAGCATCCTAATGCCTATCTCTTAAAGAAAGGGAGTTCTATTCCTAATGTGAATTTTCTTTCCTTGTAAAGTAATATCCTTCCAACAGAGAAGCAACTATCTTCTGAGTTTACTGGTGCTTTTGACCAGTCTGAGCTTGCGTCACTGCTGGAGTGGCTTTGGAAAATCATATTCTCAGTCCCTGACTAATGGTCCTCCTCTTTCAAACAGCTGTACCCCATTCTTCCTTCCAATGCATAACAAGCAATTTAGTCTCTCCTACAAAAGTTTTACTCGTAATGGCACCAGCCTGGCATGGAGGCTGGAGTGAAATGCATAATGTGCGTACCCACCCTGGATATGGCATGAGCAGGGTGCTGTGGCTTTCCAGGAGGGAAATGGCATACCCTTCTTTACTACGAATAATCCCTGTCCCATATAGAAATGTCAGGCTCTAAATCATCACCATCCGCGTCTGAGACTTTGGAGTTCAATGGGACAGTGCCAGGAAGGGGCATCTGCTTGGTGGACAATTGAGCATCAGAAAAGCAACATGAAGCACAAGAAATTGAAAACAGGAGAGAACAAAACACAAAATATGCCTTTATCTCTCTATAAATCCATGGGAGACGACAGGTTGGAGGAGCAAAAACACAGCACAGTTAAGAGAGAATATTTTGTCTTTTCTTGAACCAGTCCTGTCTGTGGCATTGCAAAGCAGGCACATAACCTTGTTTTCCACAGTGCCTACCAACAGCCACTGCGTGTGGTCACGGGACAGATGAAAAAGGTAATTGTTTAGGACTGCTTTCTGCTCAGAAACCCCCCTGGGAATCACGCAGCAGCAGAGCAGCTTGCGTGTGCAGCACAGGGCAGCAGGAGCTGCCGGGACAAGCGGGGCTGCCAGAGCGTGTGCTTCCCTCTTGCCCTTGTCATCTTCCCTTTTTGCTGCTTGCTGTCAGGAAGCATCCCCCTCTTCCCGCTCCCTGCCGAGCCGGGCGTGCTCCGGCTGCCGGGAGGCAGGCAGGGGAGCCTGGAGCTGTCCGGAGAGGAGGAGTGAGGGGCAGGGACTGCGGAGTCTCATCTTTATGCTCATAAAGATCATTTGCCCATCGGTTTCCTGAGCTGTCCCCGGGGATAGAGTACTGGGCTGATCTAGTGAATGGGATTCGCTGCCTGTGCTCCTGGCCCAGAGAAACACCAGCAGAACAAAGGACCAGGGAGACTGCTGCAGTTTTATGGTGTAACTACTTCATCTGGGCCATTATCATGTCAAAAACGTGTACAAAGATTAGCTAATTAATTTCATTAGCCCTCTCTGATACAAAGAGAGCTCTTACTCCACACAGATCAGGTATCTCAATTTGTGCAGTATAGAGCTGTTGTTTCTGCTTTACATCCAAGTCACTCAAGTTGTTACCGTTCCTCTGCTATTCCGGTTTAATTACACTGTGGTTTCAGTGGTTCCTTAGTGCAGGATCCAGCAGCAGGGATGGGTGACCAGAGCAGCTGACCACGTGAATGGCTCTTGTATTACCTGTGCTGCCTGTGGAGTGTGGCTGTGCCAGCTTGTCTCACCTCTCACACCTTTGCTGCTGTTCTCCAAGGTTTTGAGCTCTGCTTTGTTTTTAAATTGCTTCTTTTTTGGGTTCTTGTTTGTATTCAAAATCTTCCCCTGCCTTTACGGCACTCCCTTTTCTCCTGCTGCTACATCTGTGCCTAATTCAGACACATGTTCAGTGTCTCCAGTCACAGTCCTAACTGGGTATTTCTCCCCATTCTCCCTTGGCCATCTTTTCCCTTTCTGCTCTTACTCATCTGACTGCTGCTTTAGTCTTCGACCTGCTCTTGAGTCTTGTAACTCTCTCCTCTATTTTTTTACTTCATCCCTCTTTTCATCATGCTACATCAATTGTCCCTGGATTGTCCTGAAGGTCATTTGAAGTGATGGTCTTTGTTGCTCAGGTGTTGCTTTCCAGATAAGGGTAGATGAGGGAATATGATCTGAGCATAAATACATTGTGTGCACAAGCTAACCACATTTTCAATGTTTTTCCTTCATTGCTTGAAGTGAAATTTTGTTCTTATTATTTTTTAAACTCTTATTTTGTATATTTTCATTCCAAATCCCCATATTTTCTCTGCACATCCGTGAGGTCATGGATCTAAAATTTCATTTATCTCTGAGAGACATCAATTTTCAGAGATCTGTGCAATGTTTTGTTCTTATTTTTGCTTTGATTTTGGTTCCCATTGGAGCATAATCCATAATATGAGGATTATCAGCACTGAGCAATAAAAAGTATGTAGCAAACTAAACCCTGGTTTTAACTGGGGGTTAACATTTAGATTAAAAAATCACACAGAGTTAGATATCAATGTCTTTACCTGTCTGGCAAATGTTTCTTGAGATTAGTCAGACTGAAAAGAGTGTTGAAAGTGATGAATAGACTTTCTCTGTTTCATGTGGTGTGTTGACTTTTGGCATCTCTAGATTCATACTTGTCCCCACAGTATCTGGTTCCCTCTGACTCACTGGACCAAGCAGCACAGGCCATTGGGCAGGCAGGTTTGTTCTTTTAAGATGTTATTTCTGTATTTATTGTGCAGATAAGGCAAAATTTCTCTCTAGAAAATGAAGTCCTCCTTGAACTAAGCATAGAGTTGGAGACAACAGAAAGATGCAGCTACTCAAAGAAAAACTTTCTTATGGAGTTGATGACCAGGGATGTGAGGAAAAATTAATCAGGAAGGCACAGGGCTGCTGTTCACAGAAGTGATGCAGACAGGAGGAACAAGCGTTGTCTGGTCACTGGAGATCTCTGATGTCTGCCTTGGCAAAGTGCCTGCTTCTCCCCACCTCTGATGTCAACATGAGCAGGTATAAGTGAGAGGGCAAGGAGAAGAAAAAAAATTGGGGAACAATAACTGCTGCTGGTGTTTGTACATTCTGAAGATTTCTGGATGTAAATATGCACCTGTTCAATGACTGTCACTTTTAAACACTTTGGAGAAGGTACAAAGTAGGTCCAGAGCTTGAGTTTGCTGCAGATTTTCAGAAGTTTAGCTTTGTTCTGTATTTTTTTTACTGCCCCAAGAACCTGTGGTCTCTCTGTTTTCATGGCATTTGGCAATTTCATCTGTGTTGTTAGGGCCATAGCAGAAGAGCAAGACACAGAAGCTGATGGAACCAGTAAAGTTTTCACCCAAGTAAAATAATGAGAATAATAATAATTAATAATTATATATTATTTTATTATGATTATGATAATTCTCTGCCAGCTTCAACATCTTTCTTTAGCTTTTGGAACTAAACTGGTACCAGACTGCTGTTCTCACCTGTACTGGAGGCAGGACTTGGCTCCATCTGACAACCCATCCACTTCAGGAGAGGACTGGGGGGAGATGGGCACATGAAGGCATTGGAATTGTCTTTGTGGATCAGCCCCCTCAGCCTGTAGCCCATTACTATTGAGGGGGCTCAGGCTTCAAGGAAAGATGCAGGAATGCAGGCTGCAGAAGTGGGCAGCACTGCCTGAGGAGGTCTCCTCTTGTTCCCTCCCAGAAACAGGAGGGTTTCTTGGAAATGTTCCTATTATTCACAGAAGTGCCTTATCCTTTCCAGTTTCCTCATGGTCTCTTATTCTCAGGACCACATGAAAGTGGTTTACACAGCTCCATTTTGTGACGTGTAAAAAGGCATTTTTAAATAATTTTCACCTTCTTGCCTTTCACTTTCTTCCCAAATCCCTCTTTCTTGTGTCAGAAATTATGTACAGAACAGAACATTTTCTTTGTCACTTACTCTTTTGAAACCTCCCTACTACACTTGTCCCCATTTTTTTTCAGCTGCTCTTCATAGTTTTTGAGTGCTGCAGAGATTTAGACCAAATTGAAACTAAGTCAGGTATCTCTCCCCTCTACCACTGCCTGCAGAGTATGTGCAACCTCAATTTTTGAAGAGAGGAGGGACTCTCCAAGGGGCATTTCAAAAATCCAAATAAGTTAAAGGTGGCTCTTCTTTAATCATAATTTTGAGGACACACTCCAGTAAGTTAGGGGCTTGGCTTACAGAAGCTGTGATGTTTTGTGGCTACTATACAATGATCACCAGAGCATACCTAAGGCTAAGTGAGCAGAACAAGGCATAATTTAATGTTGCACATATGAAAAAAATATTCAATTTCCTTTGTAGTTATGAAGGTCAGTGACAGGAGAGCTTGCCAGGTGCTCTGCTTAAAAATATCTCTCAAATTTATTTCTGCTCCTGAGCACTTCAGTGGCCAATTTTTGCCTCAAGAGTCACTTGGGGATGCTAGGCTGTGATTCTGTTAGAGTGGAAACATTTCCCTTCTGGTTTACGCTGAGATGGGAGGGAAGAGGGTGGCAGGCAGCATATTGCAAAATAAGCATTTAGTTGGTCTTAGGCCATGCAAGAGACTCCTGAATAACAGAGCAGCTTGCTCCAATGGGTTGAGTTCAACACATGAGCTAGAGAGGGCACACACGTAGAGATGCCAAAAGTCTGTGGTTCTGCCTTGGGCACAGAGTGCTGTCCCAGTGCCCTGTGAGCCTGCGGCACCGTGGTTTCCCCTCAGCTCTGGTGTGTGCCTGCTGGGGTGAACTGCAAGCACAAGGTACTTGAACAAGGCATTTGCTGTTAAGCACCAGCTCTTGGCTGTGAGCAGAAGTGAGGCACCTCACCTTAGTCTTTGGTGGGAGTAGTAAACTCTCCTGCCCAGAAAGTAGCTTTAGTTAGGTGGAGATTTTCTTGTGCTGTGAACCACAATCTCCATTTCACCAGAATGTATTTCCCTTCTCTGTCTTAAAGGTTCTTCATCATTAAGGAAAGCTTCCTGCTGTACTATGCTGAGAGTGAGAAGAAGAGTTTTGAAAGTAATAAATACTTCAATATCCATCCCAAGGTGAGTAGTGTTTGCACAAGGAGGGAGTTATTCTATTTCTAGCATTCCCTCCCATTTCCTCGATGGGCCCAGCAGGTGATGGAGAGGTAAGTCCCAGACATCTCACAGATTCAGGGAAGCCTCAAAAGAGAGAATCATGTTGGTGCCTTTTCGGGATATTTAATGATTCAGCAGGCATATGATTTCTTTTTTTTTTTTTTTTTTTTTTTTTTTTTTTTTTTTTTCTTAAAAAAAATTTTATTCCTTTTTTTTTTTTTTTTNTTACCTGATAATAGATATAATCCCTTGTTTTCATGATCTAGTCATCTAATCTTGTGACTCTAAAAATACTGTTGGCAAAGCCAATGGTGGGGCTAAGAGCTCCATTTGCCTCTTGTTCCTAAACTGTGCTTGCACCTGTCAGCAGCTGACAGCCCACCTGCCCTCAGTACTGAGTGGCCTCTGGAGCTCCACGGGGGACCCCATGCTCTGAGCCTGCTTTTGTCCTCTGTAGTCACTGGAGGCTGATGTGGCACATGAGCTTCCAAAGGTGCTGATTTCACCTATCCTGGTTCGGGACAGCTGCCGCCTGTCTGCCCCACATGGCACAAGTGGGGTTTTGACTGCTGTCAGTGACTGCAATGACTGCACAGCCTTTCTCATGATACATACCACACTGAATCTGCAATGTTTGCCCCTATTGGGAGATCAGTTCCTCCTTAATGAAACAATTTCTGCTTCCATGTTCTAGCCAACAGCTTTCCCTCCATGCTGAAGGCAGGACTGCTGTCTTTACTCCCTTCCAGATAATATTGGCTGAGGGTTTCCTGGTGATAATCAGAGTCCCTCTGCTTTTCAGGAACTGTGTGTATCGCCCTTCCCAGAGTAGCCAAGGCAGAGCAGGGGCCAACAAAGTGACTGAGGGTGAAAGTTCAGCTCCTGGTTAGTTGATAGTTATACTTGATTTTTCTGACTGATTAGAGTGCTTTGGTTTATCTCCAGGGTGTCATACCCCTGGGAGGCTGCATTGTGGAGCCCAAAGAAGAGGCCAACATGCCTTATGCCATAAAAATCTCTCATGAAGACTTCCATGTAAGTAGATTTATTTTCTTCTAAAGGGCTCCAAACACCACAGAACAGGTTAATGCTGATGAGCAGAGCTGGATTGGCAGTCTTTTCTCTCCCCACCAAGGTATGCCTGCCCTCTCTGGACAGACTATCCTGAGAACAAGGGTGGCTTAGCATCCCAAGTCCCCTCAAGGCTTTGCTGCTGCTGCTGCTTTGACAACCAACAAGGAAACTTGCACTTTCTGACACCAGGTTTTATGGTACTAGCAGACCAGTAGACAGATTCTCAGGAGCCCAAGAGCTCGTGTTGCCCTCTCAGTATTATTCCTACTGTGACCGCTGTGTGCGCACTTCCCAATGTGTGGTAGGCCTAGGTCGTATTTGCTCCCGTGTGATGCTTCTTGTGGAGGTGGAGGACTCTGGTGGGCTCTCCTCCCACCACAGCTGTGTCCAGTTCATGCCATGAGTGCACAGAGGTGCATAAGGCACCAGCCTCTCTAATCTGGGTTTTTTTCCCCTCCCCTCCCCTCTTCCAGGGTAACATTGTTCTAGCAGCCGAATCAGAGTTTGAGCAGGCTCAGTGGCTGGAGATGCTACAGGAGTCTGGAAAAGTGTAAGCTTCTTTCTATTCCTTATTTGCTTTGATCTGCTCTGTAGATGTGTAAAGGATAAAGAGGAAGAAGCCTGACTAGAAGGGCTATGGGGAGTCAGACAAGCTCTTCAAAAACGTGAGAGCTTCACTTTCCTCCTGGACCCATCCTTTCTCTAAAGGGGAGTGCTCTAAAACTGATGCAAAGCTCCCCACCTTGTTGTGCAGTGTGTGTGCAGTGTGTCTCTCTGCTCACCACCCCAGGCTGTCAGCTGCCAAATGCTGGAACACTGAGTTCCAGCTGCTGTCCCTCTCTCGTGCCTCAGAGAGGTGGGACCGGGGTCTGAACGGGAGCCCTCCTGGTCCATTTTGTATGGGGAGCAAGGTTTGCAGGCTTGACAGAAGGGGGGTCAGACATCCTCTCCATATGAATTTTGGGGTAAAGTAAGAGCAGAACAGGCAAGACATGAAGCTGGTGAGCAGCTGCCCATGTGGCTCTATGTCCTGCTATGAGCACAGTCCTGATCAATAACAGTAATTGTGGTGCAGCTCTATGTCCGTGGGGTGGGCATTCCTTCTGCCCAGATCTGCAGGTGCTCAGGCCATGCAGCACCAGGATTTGGCCTCTCAGAACAGTTTAATTGTGAATGCGGAGGCAGCCTAAATCCCAGGAGAGGCAGTGTTAGCAAAGCCCACCTGCAGGGGTGAGAGGGTTTGATTGCTGTATGCGTTCAGTACTGGTTCACACTCTGCTGAGAATGCTGGACAGAGATTTGCAGTTTGTTGGCCTCCAGCTCTGCAATCCCCCAGCACCCAGGAGCCTGACAGTGCAATGAGCAGCTGTCCTGCAAAACCAGAGCAGGCTCCTTCTAAATCTCAGCAGATGCAGGAAGAGATAACACTTAAACAGGGATTTGACTTTCCCAAATGAGATATAGAAACTTCCTGGGTCTGTAGGGCAGAGCCTACCATTCAGCTATGAGGCTTAAAGCAATGAGCATTTTGCTCTGCCCTTCCTGGCTGCATTATAACATGCGTGGTGTCTTGTCACTGTAGGAACAAAAGCTGTTTAACTTGTAATACCAGTGTGTGCATGTATGTGTACGTGCTAAGGCAATATCTCAGTTAATTTCAATGTTGTGAGGCTCAAAATGTCGATTTGGAATTAATGCGGAGCCTAATGTTGGGTGGATCGGCCCAAGCCAAGCTCTGTGTTGCCACAGTGTGCTTGGCTTTGGTGCTGGGGCAAGCTGTTACCTCCATGGTAGGGTATGAGCTGCAACACAGAGCTGTCCATTGAAGTTTCTTGGGAGCAGGAGTCCCCTGGGACACAAGACCCAAGGCAGAGGTCTGCCACCCACTTGGCACAAGCAGCCTTGGCAGCTGCAGAGGGGAAGTGACAGACACAGAGTCAGCCCTTGAGCAGTTTGCAGATTTTTAATGAATAGCGCAGGTCTGCACTTGCCTTTGCCAATGTTAAGGTCAGCTATTGCCAAGGGTAGTAATTTGGGACCAAGTTCATCTTTCAGGTGTATATGGGAGGGAAGAAGGAAGGCAACACAACCCAGGAGGACTAGGCACAAGAAAGCCCTGCACCGCTGCATTTGTCACAGAGCCAGCCTTTTCTCTAGTCCATGTTTAATATTCCAGCAGTAGCATTTAAAGCAGAAGCTAGAAGTGGCTGCTATCATACAGCAGACCCCCTGCACCTCGTTGAAAATCCACCTGAGGCACCTTTCCTCTCCTCTCTGCTTCTGTTCCTGCATCAGAGAGTGGTGCAGCTCCGGTGCCAGTCTCATCAGTGCTGATGGTAGCCTGCATGTGAGGAAAGGCACAGATTATGTGATTTAATGAGGTCAGATTGGGAGCTAAACAGCAGTCAGAAAGACCAGCTTGGGCCAGTAAATTGATCTGCAGTGAATAGAAAAGCTAAAATAATACAGTTGAATTATTCTAGGCAATCTGTTATAATGTTCTTTTGCTCCTAGACGGAGATTGTACTGCTGGGTGGCACCGCAACACTTAGCTGGGATCATCCTGCTGTTTTCATCATTATTTAAAGCTCACCAAAGAAAAAAAACCCCCCCCCCCAAAAAAAAACAACCACAAAAAAAAAAAAAAGGCAGCCCAACCCCAAAACAAACTCCATAGACTGAAATATGGAAATAGGCAAGGGAGGAAAAACAAATCAAGGCTGGGAAGTATCCTCTGTCCTTTGTTTAATTTTGTCCACTGCCTCTTTCCATCTGGGGTGGGTCATGTGTATGTGCCTGCCCAACTGGTTATTGCCTCCACCATCACAGTCTGCTTGGTGGTCCCTTCGGTTCTTCACTCCTTTCCAAGCCTCCTGCCCTGATAGGGAAATGGCTTCTTCAATGCCGAGGGGAACTGATGGGCTCCCCACACCTCCAAAGTGTTGTGGCTTGGACTTACCACACTTGCCAGATTGTGAAAGCTTTTTGGAAATGCACAAAGCCCTGACTCCCAGACTGCCAGGCTCTCTTTCCACCCAGAGAGGCTTTGCTGCTGCTAGTGGGGGAGAAGCCCACACACAACCTCTCTCTGTCCACAGCAGCATTCCCTGAACTGATAGAAAGTAAACTTGGTGGGCGATGCAGGAGAAAAAAAGTAACGTAGTACTTACATCCTGTGGACTATAAAGTGCTAGGTGTCTCCAAAAATTGGCTGTGGGTGCTCCTGAGAAAGGTAAAATGCAGCCAGAGCTAAAGAGATATTCCCAGTGCTGCAGAAGGACCGGAACAGATAGTGATTGAGATGTATATGTGATGCAGGTTCTCTACAGCTTTGGGGTAGTTTTTTTTTCAGGCAAGGGCTTTCTACTTGTCCCATGAGCCTTCCTGGCCCTGTGCTTTCCAATACTTTCAGCAATGTAGCTTTTTCTGATGGAACCTCACTTGGCAAGAAATACAAAGTAAAAGAAGCCCTTGCTTGTCCTTCAGCTGAAGTCACAGCCTGGTACCTCCCTGTAGCTGTGGTTACACTGGCACTGGTTCCAGCAGATAAAGGAATAAAAGTTTAAATGCTACACAGTGATACGAGTTCATTTTCTAAGTCACACAGCAGTAGGTGTAGTAACCTTGGAGTAACAGACAGGGAAATGTCTTGTTAGTCTGGGGAAAGGAGGGAGCACTGAAAAGGTGAATCTATAAACAGACACCTTAAAGGTTACAGATGTTTTGAAACCCTCCATGTAATCATATGATAAACTCTGTCATTCCCCCCACTCCCATCTTGACTTGTTTGCTTCTCTGGGATCAGATTTGTCCTGTAACAGGGAATATTAGTGAGAAAACACATTCACACCCACATGTTCTCACTCCAGATGAAGATGTGTACCTGCGGGTAAAATGGCACCTTTTAAATTAGCGTTCTAATTTCCTCTCTACATTAGAAATGACCTTGT
>VYZR01086357.1:106364-116833 GCA_013400675.1 Oxylabes madagascariensis
CGTTCTAATTTCCTCTCTACATTAGAAATGACCTTGTTAGCTGACAAGAAACATATATCTGCAAAGGGCTTGGGCTGCTGGAGCTGTGAGCTGACTGGTCCCTGGGGTGGTGTGTGTTTAATTTATTTGTCTGGCTTTTTTAAGAGACAAAGTACAGCTTGCCTTGAAATAAGAGATTGCCAAATTAACAGTTTCCAAAAAGCTACAATTTCAAATCATTCACAAAGAGGCCTTTATAGATATTTAATATTTATAAGATCCCTTAGGATTTAACAAAGATGGCAGAATTTCTGGGCAACAGTTTCTGTTCCTGTATGCACATCTATATAAACAGGTTGCAATCAATTTTATGTATATTTTAATGTTATGCATTTTATATGTGTAGATTTTTTTCTAATGAAGCATGAATAGAAGTGAGCAGCAAACTTCATTTCTGGTTCTAGTTTTGGGTTTTGTGTGACCTTGGTGTTTAATATCTGTATTAAAGCCTGGCCTGTCGGTCAACTCAATCAGTAATGTGTATCTGCTCCACAGGCCCCTTTTCTTCGCTTTGCTTCATAAAGCATTTAAGAGACCTTGGGATCCTCTGGCCTACAATAACACAAGGTGCTCTTTGAGTATGCCTGCTTCCTTTAACATTCCCTACTTGCCAGCATCTTGTCTGGCTTTTATCTCTGTTTCTTCACTGTCAGGAAAAAGCACTTGACTCACAGTGTAGGGCCAGACACCAAGTCCTAGTGTCTTACAGCTTTAGGAGGAGGGGTTGATTGGTTCCAGGATGGATGATGGATACCAGAAAGACTAAAGGTAGAAGGCTATAGGAAGGATTCAGTAAGTGGTTGAAGGGGAAGAGTGACTCTTAACAGCAAAATATTGGAAAGGCTGCGGAAGACAATGTTGTTGGCAGTGGGAAGTTACTAGAGTTCAAAGCTAAAATCTGGTTCCAAAATCTGTCATTTAAAGGATTCCAGGTACATCCTGTTGCAGTTGGAGGCTGTGGATGTGCTGGATTGGTCTGGAGAGCCCTCAGAATTTAGCTCAGTATAGAACTCCCCAAAACACTGGAAAAAACATTGGAATAGCTGTGAGGTGTTGACATACAGCCCATGTATTAAAAAAATAAAAAAAAAAAATTAATGAATGCTAGGAAAATTTCTCCAATTCATTTGTGGAGAAAACTTTTAGACAATCATGGTTCCAGCTGATGAGAGTCTGTATANGCAATTACAAAAAATTAAACACCACTTTGAATACATCAGAAGCTAAAAGCACCATCATCCACTGAGGTCTGGAATTGGAGAAATGTCATATGTTTCTTTCCTGGAAGAAAAGCTACAAGGTGGTAATGCTGCCTGTTGTAGCAGTAGCTTGGGAAATTAGCAAAGAGCAGCTACTACAGCAGTACATTTTAAAGCTTGCCATTCTGGCGTACTTGCGTCTAGGGATTTTAAAAGGCCTGGCTGAGCAGCGCTCCCTGGGCCATAAATGCTAATTTAAAAAAAATTAAAAAAAAAAAAAAAAAATTACTGAATGCTAGGAAAATTTCTCCAATTCATTTGTGGAGAAAACTTTTAGACAATCATGGTTCCAGCTGATGAGAGTCTGTATATTTGAATTCCTTGGTAGTTTGCTAGGCTGAGTCCCCTGTCCTAGTCTGTGGGACCCTTAGCTCTCTTATGTTGCCTCCTTTGTGTCTGCTCTCCCTAGGACCTGGAAGAATGCCCAACTGGGAGAAGCCATGATCGAGAGCCTGGAAGCTCAAGGACTACAGCTGGCCAAGGAGAAACAGGAATATTTAGGTAGGAAACTCTTACTCTGAAAAGCTATAAAGGCCAAAATAGTAATTTTGCTTTTCCTGGAGTTGTCAGTGTGGTCAAGCCAAGCGGCTACAGGTTTTCTCTGGATGAAGCGTTTGAGTAGTCAGCAGCTGAAATTCAGGTCTGAAGGGAGTCAAAACATGCAAAAGTTAAGGTGCCATCTGGACATCTGTGTGGAGTGTGAAGGAGGAACTTTGCCCCACATGCTGCAGTCCTCCATCAGTGGCTCATCTGCACAAACATTTGTCATCCCTGAGAGGTTTGGATGTGCTGGTTTCAGCTGCTCACAGGCAAACAGACAATAGCTTTGACTCCCTGAATCAGATAGGGCTGATAGTTCTGAGGTTGGTCACTTCTTTTCATACACGAGTTTTCTTCACCTAGCTGGTGTGGTTTTTTTTGGTCTTACGCTACTTGATCTTTGTGTTTGCTCACACTGTACATACTGGAATTGGGAGCATTTACACGGGCTTGTTTGGGGTATCTAATGGCAGTGGCTAATTTGTCGTGCTCTCTCTGTAGACAGTGGAGAAAGAATAGTTGCTCCAGATGAACATAAAATAATTTAGGTATGAAGAGAAGTAGGTTATGTAGTCCAACCCCCTATTTAGGAACCAATCTCTGCATGGCTTAATACCTTGGATGCTCTGACTGCCTTGGGAGGTCCAGTTACCTCTTCCCTGCATTGCTATAGGAAGAGCCAAGGGAGAGTAGCCCTCTTAACCCAGATGGCCCCTAAGTTACAACATTGCCCAGGTCTAAGAGACCTTCTGACCTGGGGGCTTCAGGTCACTTGTCTGGAGAGTTATCTGCTTTAAACAAGGCAGCAGAAATTTGGGTGTATCAGGGTGGTGATGCCTTGAGCAGGGGCTCATGGTAGCTACTCCTAATCATCAAGCCACTGGAGGAATCTTGAATCTTAAGGAGCTTTTTGCATTTCTGTATCCATGCTGATCAGGGCTGATCTCAGTACATGGTCTCACGTGTAACAGTGATCACAACTCAAGTATCAAGGCATGTTTATTCTGTCCACCTGAGCACCATTCACACATGTGAGGTGACAGATGGGCTCATACGTGAGGCAGGCAGGGAGAAGTGGTTCCACACCTGACAGAGGAATAACAGGGGATGCTGCGAGGAGGACCTGAAGGGACAGAAACAGGTGGAAAATTAGAAACAGGAAAGCTTTGTCAAAACATTATTTTGCAACCACCAGAGCAAACTAAAGGACTTGAAAGACTAAAGAGGTCTTTGGTATGATAAAAGAATAGGTGGTGGAAGAATAGAGGAATACACATTCTGTGGCAAACAGGAGATATTTGGAATATATATATTTCACTGGGTTCTTTGGTCCATGACAAGAACATTCAGAGCTGGTCAATTGTCACAGTTGGTTACTTTCTTTTGACAGGAACTGTCTATTTCTATAGAAGTGCTATGGCTTCTGCCTCATTAGCCTTACCTTCAATGATCTGTGTCCATCCTGTAGTCAAGCGTTGAGGTCAGGCACTGTTCCTGGAAGCAGGTCAAGGTTGTCTGGAGGAACACTGTTCTGAGGAATTTCTTGAATCCACACTGAGTTATCTTCCACCCAGCTGGGATCCAGGTTTCACTGTCAGACATGGACTTTACAGAAGCCCATCAAGTCCAGGGCTTGGGCCCCTCAGGAGGGGTAGAAGAGGGAAGGTGGGAGAGCCTCTGTGTAATTACAGTGCATCTGTGCTGGGTTCTGGCCAGGAGAAAGAGGGAGACAGTGGAAAAGATAGTGGGAAAGAAAGGCAGCAGTGGTGCTCAGCAGAGCTTTGGTAATGTAACACTATTTCTCTGGCACCAGGAGCCCTGCTCTGGGCAGGAGGTAGAGGTCTGCATTCCTCCTAGAAGTAGTAACCCTGCCAGCAGCAGTAACCTTGTCAGGTCCTCAGTACCAGGGAAACCAGTAGCACCTCACTCACCTGGCATGAGGAAGATAGAAGTGCTACAGCCAATCTGCCCCTGCTCCCGTGGCAGAGCTGAGAGCTAAACCTGAGGCTTGACCATGAGGAGCGTTTCTGTCTGGGTTCCTGTAAGTATGGCTAAGAGCTGCCTGAGGCAGAGCCTCTGGGCTTGGAGCTAGGTGCACAGCATAGGTGCACCAGGCTGCAGGGTGAGTGAGGACCAGAGCACAGCCTCTGCTGGGTGTGTGTCTTCAGTGGACGAGAGCAGCTGATGTTGAGGGAAACTGCTTCGTACAGCAGAAGTTTTGTGGCTAAGTTAGGGATTGATTTCTGGGCTTGGCTGGGACATCCCAAGGTGACAATAGGGAGTTGGCAGTGCTGTCCAGAGGGTAAGGAGAGGATGATGGGCTAGGCAGGTGAGGATGGGGCACTGAGCTGCAGGAAAACTGACTGCTGCTACATGTTGTGTGACCCTCGGCACTCACTTGACCGTTCTGTGCCTTGCTCCTTATCTGTGAAGCAGAGATAAGAATATTTTCCTGACTCAGCTAGAGGATGGTGAAGGATGGTTCATTAATGCTCTTTAAGAATATTGAGAGGAAACCTTAGAAGGAGTATAAAGCAATATGCTTGTTTAGTTTATTAAGTTATTTGGCAGGAGGGAAATTATAGAACTTCCCATTAGCGCCATCTCAGTCTTTGGAGCCTCCAGAAAAATACACACAAAAGAATAGGGAATGCTGCATTTTCAAACTTCCAAAAAGTCAGTGTTTCTTGTTTGTAAATATCCAGAGGATATAAAATGCTTTTCTCTGTGCTTGGGCTTTTTTTGTGTGTGCTTGCAGACAAACTAATGGAAGAAACGGAAGAGCTATGTCTGCAGAGGGAGCAAAAAGAGGTGAGTTCATCACAAGCCAATTTCCTTCAACTGCCATGTAGCAGGACTGGGAGGCTGGTACTTGTTGGTTAGAAGGCATGTCAGTGTTCAGGGAGAGAGGCTTGTGGAGGCACAAGAGTCGCCAGCCAACCTCTGGGTCCTATGGATGAAGAGAGGAATAAGACCTGTGCCATGAGATGGGTCATGGAGGTGTATCCCTGCTCCCTTTCCCTCTTACTTTCCATGCAGTGGGTTTGCCATTATGACTCCAGGAGGACCAGGGAGGAAGATCAAATGAAATTCATACTCACTGGATTGAACTACACAACTGTTAGTTGGCAGATTCAAGATTGGGGCAATTGAGACCTATCTCCACAGTTAGAAAGCAAGTAAACAAACATTGTTCTAGCATAGAGATACTGTTGCGGGAAACAAGGAGCACAAAAAACCAATGTGGTTTGTTTTTTGGATACAACAGAGATGGGGAGAATAAAAGATGTTGCACTAGGGAAAAATCAAGAGATGTGACTATTATACCTTAATTTACCTTAGAATAGAACGGTTTGGGTTGGAAGGGACCCGAAAGATCATCTCATTCCACCCCCCCTGCCATGAGCAGGGAGTGTATCTTCCACTAGGCCAGGTTGCTTTATCAAGTTTATAATTGCTTTTCAAACTATTCCTAACTTATAATTGCTTAATATAATAAAAGTCGCACATCCTTATATTTACCGATCCAAATTTATACCGATTTTTGTAGCATCATCATAAAGTCATGGCAAGCTAACTGTGCAAATGGATTGTCCTATTACACTGTTGGAAAGTCTGCATGGATATGGACCACCATGTTACAACATTGCAGAGTGCCTCATGCTCTTTTCCAGTTAATCCAAAATGACTGTTCCCTCTCCTTAGGAAAAGATGGCAATGCTGACCTGGGCCTATATATTTCTTGCATACATTTCTGGAGAGCTAAAATCCAAAAGTGGCTTGGACACTTGCTTAGGGCTAATCTCCTTTTGGCTTTGCAGAGAGGCATCTCCCTCTGGTGAGGTAGCCTGCTGCACAGCCCACAGCCACAGGGAGGGAAATGACTTTGTCTGAAGATCTTGGAACAAATCTCTGCTCTTCCAAAGCCATGCACAGTAACTCCATTGCCCACAAAGAGCAGATTGGGCTGGGTTAGTCTGAAGGAGTCTGGTCCTGTGAAGGACCAAAGGTAGAGCTCACTGAACTGTGGTTTGACCCTCCGGGAGCCTGAAGGCTGCTTCAGAGCAGTATGTCGGGAAAGCAGCTTGAACTGTGTACCTGCACCATGGAGCAAGAGTCTAATTAGGAATTTATCCAGTGCCAGCACTGTTTTGTGACTCCTGTAGCAGGAGTCCTGCACAGCAACTATGGCTGCAAGGGGACCTGACCAGGACCAGGAGAGGGACCCTTGCTGAATTTTGGTCCTGTCTTTCTCCATCAGCAGTAGGTCTCAGTGCAACTGCTTCCTCTAGACCAGGGGAAGAGACTGTTCCACTATGTGAAGGACAGCTTGTGGTATTTGATGGTCTCTAAGCGTGGTTTTATCAGCACAAAGATAGTGACAGGCTGATTAAACTGTGCAAAGCTGTAACTGAATCGTTTCTGCTTTCCTGCCCCAGTGGGGGTGAGAGAGGCTGAGCTGGCCTTTCTGAAGTATCACACTTCGGGCACAGAAATTCTGGGGCTTCTGCATTCTGAGGCTGTCTGGCTTTTCTGTATCTGCACGTGTGGATGCCTGAAAATGGTACATGCAAGTGAGTCCAGCATTCCCAGGGAGTTTTGGACCTTCTGTATCTACGTGGCTGAGCTGACCTGTGCAGAGAGCATGTCCGAGATTTCCAGGTGCTTGGTAACCTGGCTGGGACTTCTGGATGTCTGAAAAACCTCAGCCAACCTCAAATCCTTCTAATTGTCCCTGCACAAAAGTGTGGTGGAATCAGACACCCTGTTGCTCTACACAGCTTGGGATAAATGCCATGTTAGAAGTGCCAGGCGTTGTTAGCAGGGAAGCCTCTCCTAACTGTTGGCAGAGTACAATCTCTCTTCTCTTTTGGAGCAGGAACTTGAGCGTCTGAACCAGATCCTGGAAGCAGAGAAGCAGCGTTTTGAAGAGGTGGTGCGGGAGCTGCGGCTGGAGCAGGAGGAGATCAGACGGTACGGCAGCAGGGCAGGAAAAGGACACAAGTCCCACGCCAGGCAGAAGTACCACTGTGGTGGTGAATCAAAACAGTCTGTTAAATCCACCTATTTTGTGCAAGTAGGAGGGAGATGCCACATTGACCCAAACAGTAATGGTTGTGGGCTCTTTACTTGCATTTGCTACTGCATGTGACCAATAGAATACAGCTTAGCTTCATTTTGCACTCAGGCCTCCAGCAATTTAATTTCGAAGTGCAGGGGACACAAGCAACCCCCAATTAGTTGGGATGGCATGGCAATGGACAGGTGCAAGAAAAGATTTCAGAGAGGCAATTAGTTTAACTGACTGAGCAGCTATGTGGGGTCCAGACACCTGGATCTGGTTTTCCACCGTCAGCTGAATGATAATGGATGTATGATGATGTTGCCTCGCCAAGACTAGTTTTGTCATTTTAAAAGTTAATGATGCAAAATACGAGCATATATATACTTAGATACTTAGAATAGTAATATATCATATTACTTAGAAATAGAAGGATTCAAGTGCTTTGCCCCGAGTGTTGAAAGGGCATTTTTTGCTATTGCTCTCTTTTTATTTTTCTTTTTTTCTCCCTCAGTTGCATCTCAGAAAAGCCAGTGTGATTTTGCAAACCATTTTTGTTCTCATAGGCAATTTTGTTCTCTTAGATGTGACTGCCCTGTCTGAACTCTCTCAGTTGCAACCATGGCTCTGCCCTTGCTGGAGAAGGACAGTAACTTGGGTTGGGTTTGATAATCAGGAGGCACAGTGAAGTTCCTGAACACCTGTAGTGTGTCCAAGGCGGGATGTGATGCTTCCTGGCAAACTCCTGGCTCTCCAGGACTGGCTATGCCAACTGATGGCTGCAGGTCCTGCACCGGAGACCCACAGCCCGCACAGCCTGGGCGTGGTGTGTGGGGCTATTGTTCCCCTGCAATAGCTGTCACCCTTTTTGCCTCTTTAGAGAGCTGGAGCTCACAGCCCGCTCCCTTAAAGGAGTGGAGGAAGAAAAGAAAGAGTTGCGAAGCCTGACAGAGTCCTTACAGAACACCCTAGAGGTGAGTGACCACTCCTCTCCTCTGAGTGACAGAATTTTGGCCTGAAAGCAATGCTGCTCCATGGAATGAATCCAACATCTGCTAATGCCAGAGTTGGGATGCTGTACAGATGAATAGGTTCATTTGGTAGCTGATATGAACACCAAAATCCCCTGCAGAAAGGATGTGAAATAACACAGAACACAACTGAACCAAGATTTGCTCAGCAGTACCAGGTGATATGGTGGCAGGACAATAACCATAACAAGCTGTAGTTTAGGAAGCTTAGGTGGAACAGGAGGGAGAGAATTTTCACCAGATGGGCAGGCAGGCAGTTGGAGAGGCTGGGGAACCTTCATCGTGGACTGTTTTCAGATTGTAAACAGCCACAGCTGACCATATCCTGCTGACAGACTGGCTCTGAGCAGCAGGCTGGACAAGAGCCTACTGGAGGGTCCCTCCCAGCCAACATGACTGTAAGTCTGTGATGAGCATTTTTTTTTAACTGCACCTCCCTACCTTCTGGTGGAATTTGAAGCAGCAGAGGGGCATTCTTTGTTCACAGAAGGGAGCATGATTCCCAAGGAAATGGAATCTAGGAAACACAGTCTTGATGTATTAAAATCATTCCTTACTGATGGATTTGTGGAAGGTGTCTTTTCTAAATGTATATTGTTTGTGAAATTTCCACACAGTTGGCATTCTGAAGCTGCAACGTCATCTTTAATGTTTCTGTCAGATCCTCTAAGTTTATCCAAAAATCTGTTCCTTTGAGCTCTTCTCCTTGCCTGCAGTTATGAAAAAAAGAACTGGAAAGCTATGGAAGTACCATTCCTGCCCTAATTGCACACTGAACACTTCGGAGGCAAACAGCATGATGTGTCCTTTTGCCTGCAATTAGAAGTACCACAGAGGGGGTGCCTCCAGTTCCCACTAAGGGGCAAGTGGAGCAGGGAAGGCAGGGAAGCTGTCTGCATCTGTGATGCACCAGGGAAGCCCAAGGCTGCAGTCCCTGAACTGTGTCCTTACTAGCATATCACATCAAAGGAGCCTGCTGCTTCACCCCTGCATAGTGAAGGCTGTGGTGGAGGCTTGCTCCCCATGAAGCAGGTATGAAATGAAACCCAAATTTTGGTATTCCTGTATTTAACTTGAATGAGGCAGGTGGATGTAAGGATGGAGGCACTTAGTATGGAAGAACCAGGCAGGAACAGGAGCAGAAACATTAGACTTTGCTGATACTCACAATCTCTGTACTTCTTCAAGGAGCTCTCCCTGGAAAAACAACAAATGCTGGAGATGCTGGAAGAAAATGAGAGCCAGGTCCCACCTACAACCAGCCCCAGCAAGGAGCAAAGCCCCATCTGGGGACTGCACTGCAGCCTGCGGCAGATTGAAGAGAAGATGCAGCAACTTCTGCAGGAGAAACTCCTAGCAGAGAAAAGGTGAAGTGGGGAAAGAAAACACTTCTGCTCCGGCTTAGTGGTGCTGACTGGTGTGACTGTCTGCTGACTTGCTTTTTGGTTGTCAGCACCAGACAAGTCTGGAAGCTTGTCCGGTTCCCGTGGCAGGAGTTGAAGGTTACAAATCCTTCAAAGGAGACAGAGTGAGGCAGGGCAGCTGAACTTTCTCCCAGTTGAGCCTGCTCCTTTCAAACCAGGACTTGGGCATGTGAAGGTGTTCATGGCCTGTCCATAAGGTCCATAAGCTCCTGGACCTCATCTGGGAGTTGAGAATGTTCCATTCAAGAACCGTCCACCTGGCTTTCTGCAGCAATGGCTGTGTTACTGGAATGGAGCACACAGTGCTCCTGTTAGCGTCTCTTTGCTCTGGGCTGTCAGGTAGTTGAGCATGCCCCATCATGATACTGAGCTCCCTTCTTTCCAGTGCGTTGTGTTGGGGTGGGAATGGTCATCTTTCTTTGCTGTGCTGTGCACCAGGATGAAGGAGAATGAGGAGCGGTCTCGAGCACTGGAGGAGGAGCGGGAGTTTTACTCTTCCCAG
Organism: Oxylabes madagascariensis; assembly: GCA_013400675.1. Taxonomy (NCBI): domain Eukaryota; kingdom Metazoa; phylum Chordata; class Aves; order Passeriformes; family Timaliidae; genus Oxylabes; species Oxylabes madagascariensis. The sequence continues at coordinate 116,222 of VYZR01086357.1, forward strand.
TCGCAAGCGCTGCAGAACTCGCTCTCGGAGCTGACTGCAGAGAAACAGCAGGCAGAGAGAGACCTCAAGGTATCCCCTGCATATGTCACATATTGCTGTCCCTGGGCTCAGAGTGCTTCCATTTTCTCTTTCAGTTCATTCCCTATCAAGCCAGACTCTTGGTTTTATTTAGTTTTCACATTGTGGTCATAAATCTTCATTAGCTGTGCTTCATATTGCCAACTGTATCCTGGCCTGCGTCCTAAGCAGAGTAGCAGGCCGGGCAAGGGAGGTGATTGTGTCCCTCTGCTCCACTCTGGTGAGACCCCACCTGCAGTGCTGCATCCAGTTCTGAAGGACATTGACCTGTTGGAGTGAGCCCAGAGGAGGATCACCAAGGTGCCTGGAGGGCTGCAGCACCTCTCCTGTGAAGACAGGCTGAGAGGGTTGGGAAGAGAAGTCTCTGAGAAGGAAACCTGGTAGCACTTCCAGTGTCTAAAGGTGTCTACAAGAGAGCTGGAGAAGGAATTTTTACAAGGACATGTAGTGATAGGACAGGTGAGATTGGCTTCAAATTGAAAGAGGAGAGGTTTAGATTAGGTATTAGAAAGAAATTCTTTACTGTGAGGGTGG
>VYZR01086357.1:116875-132216 GCA_013400675.1 Oxylabes madagascariensis
AAAGCAGAGGAATTCAGCTGAGGGACCAGACCTCCTTCGTAACAGACAATACATTAATCTATGCAAAGGTAACTGGACAAAGTATGGTATTTTGTTTAAATCTACATAATGTAAAGATTATGTTAATAATTGGCTGTTTGACACTCAACCTCCTTATACAAATATTTTGGCAAAAAACCCCCCGAATTATTCTTTTTCCTGCACCTCCAATATTTTCTTATCTTGTAACCTACTTGGCCAGACTAAAGCTAAGTTGACATAAGCTGTGTAGTCTTTCTCATTTGCTAAACTAGTACTGTATTTCTAACTTCTCTTGTGTTTTGTTTCTGAAACTAAGCACTGTACATCCCTTTGTGGGAATTTTCTGCCTTTATCTCACTCCATCTCAGCTGGATTGATGTCCTTCTGTTCCTGCTCAGCTGCAAGTACTTGCATTAGCACAAATACGTGTGTTAAAATACCATCTCTGATTCCATATGGTTTATGTAATGGGAGGAAAACTGTGAAAAATGAAGTCAGAGTGAAGGAGAATTTCTATAATAGTCTGGACTTCAGATTCTGTCTGAAGACATGAAAAACGACTTTATGTTGCCTTGCAACATTTCTAAGGATTTCCATCACTGTTGTCTTTTCATTTTCATCTATGGCAAGTCCCTCACAGACCTTATGAGTTACCAGGATGTTTACTGAGAAACAAGCTGGTTTTCAGCAATTCTTATTTTCTTCCTCAGGCTGAAGTGAAGGTACGCATGGATCTGGAGAAGAGACTGAGAGAAGCTGAGGAAGCGTTGCAGAGCTTGGAGCAAGGCTTAAACTCTCTGAATTGCAACAAGGAGAAAGAGAAGAAGATGAAAGCAGATGTCAGTAACTTGAGAAGTAAGTCAGTCATCCATCCTCTCCACTGATGAACAAACTTAAGAGGAAATTTCTACCTATCTTCCCAGACACAAAAAGAAGATTCCAAATTAGCAAAGCTGCACATAAATGTGGTCTCCCAACTTCTTGTACCTCCACCACACATCCCCTTTGAGGACCCATAATGTGCTATGCAGGTAGTTGGTGTTTTGCCCTCAAAGGATGTTGAAATTATTCCAGCCTCTCAAAGGAGCATGAAATTATTCCTGCCTTTTCTGTTGGGTGGAAGGCAATCCTAGAGATGAGCAAATACTTTCCAAAATGTCAAACAAGGAAGCTGTGGCAGAGCTGTAAAAACTGACTGCTGACTAGGTCGGAGCTATAAGCTCTGATTCCCCTCAAGGCTTTATTTCTCAGCCTTGGTTACAAGAACATCACCAGTTTAAGGAGGCCCGTCGTTGCTGTAGCAACGTGCTGGTAGGTGACCCAGAAGGTGAAGTTTGGATCTTTACTCAGAGCTGAATCACAGCATCAGCCCAGCACTGCAGTGCATGGGTCAGATGTAAGACTGATGTTCCTCACAGGTTCTCTCTGTTTCTTTGCCTTTTTTTGGTTTGTTTGGGCTGGCTCTTTTTGGGTTCTCTTGGGGGGCATTACCCTGCCATTGGCTTGAGTCAGGCTTCAGAACTGACATTAGCAGCCTCATTTGAGTGAAATCTTGCTTGTTTTCCATGCTCAAGTTATAGTGCAGGGAGAAGCGATTATGAAGATGCTGTGTCTGTACAGTTAAGGCTTTGTTTCAGTGAAGGGTGGATGTACTGGCCCAATACAGAAAAGTCAAAAAGTCCTGTGGTATTCTGAGCACTGTTAGGTAAATAGGGATAAATAAATGTATAAATAGTTTTATATCTATTCACATACTTACAGTTTATATATATTTAAATAAAACAAGTATTATTCGGTAGTTTCTACATAAGATTTCTAAATGAAGAAAAACAGACATGATTCTGAACTTCATCCCACTGGCTCAGAGCCATGGTAAGAAAACAGAGCTAAAGAGGATATGCTGAGCTCAGTGTTCAAGTAGAGCTTCACAGGGCGTGAGTAATTGGTACTGAATGTCTCCTGATATTTCCAGCTTTAGATTTTGGGGGATGTTTTCTTCAAAAGAGTAAAAATGTACTGACAAGCAGAGCACTAGAGGAAATAAGGGACCAGCAATGTTTCCTGTAACATTAGTCCCAGCACAGATTGCCTCTGTCCTTCCAAGTGGTTCCTGCAGCTCTGCCCTGCCCTGCCCTTTATAGATAAGTTTGGGCACATTAGCACATGATGCATTTGAACAGCAAGGGACCAGCAACAGGCAGGAGGATAGCAAGACTGGAATGACAGAGTAGATGCTGGTCAGACCATAAGAGGGGAAATGGGCCAGGAAAAGCAGTTTGTGTGGCAGATCAGGGCAGAATAACATCAGAGTTTGAACATGGCGCTTTTCTTGGAGCCCATAATATATGTAACTATGTGCTAGTATTTGCTTTGCTATTAAGAAATCCCTTACCATGTGTGGCCTGGATATGTGTGCCTGTGCAGGTGTTGCCAACACCCTCCTTTCCCAGTTAGACCTGACTGGTTTTAGAAGTCCTTCAAAGAAAGTATGATGAGCAAGGTTTCAGAGTTGAGAAGTTTTAGCACAGTATCAAGGGCTTTTGGCAGTTGAATCGTGAGCAGCTGTGAGAACTACTGATGTGGAATGGATGGCTGCAGTTCTTTCCAAATTTAAGTATGCATTTGTTTGGAACTGGAGGGTTTTGTCACTTTGAAAAGGAACATTTGAAAATGTTCTTTCTGATGATATTCTGGAGCTTTATGGATTTTTGTTCATGAAGGTCATGGTTGCCTGGCTCAGCCCATCAACGAGTGCAGTCCCTTGTGACTGGTTCATTGCTTGGAGCGTCTGTCCCATCACTGTTACGGTGGTGTTCTCTCCCCAGAGTTCTTTGAAGAGTGCATCCGCAATGCCGAGCTGGAGGCCAAGATGCCTGTGATCATGAAGAACTCCGTGTACATCCACAAGGCTGCCACTCGCCGCATAAAGAGCTGCCGCTTCCGCTGCCGGAGAACCAGCGCTTCATGGAATGACAGTAGGCATCGGGCAGCCTTCTACTTTATATCCTGCAGGAGCAGATATGTGCTGATGGGGCTGGCAGAGCAGTAAAGTCTGCAAATGTTGTTTGTATTTCATGTTCCTTAGCAGTAGAACGGAGCCACAGTGCAACTTGGAGCTTCATTTCCCAGAGAGCAGGCACTGAGCCTGTGTACTTGTTGCCCATTTCTTTATATATGTTGAAAGCTAAACTTCTGTGATGGTCCTGGGCCCCTAAAAAAATATACTTTAATATGACTTCATCAGAATGCCTAATCACAGATTGAGTTAGGGTCAGTCATGTTGGTCACATGGATTGTGAACTCTAGTGAAGCTTTGTCTTCAGTTTGTGTCCCTGATGGAAAGTGCTTATCTTTCTGTGCTGTTCTTGTTTCAGTGAAGCAGTCCCAGTCCTTCATCTTCTCGCATGCAGAAGCTGAAAACATTGAAGAGCTGAAAGAAGCAGCCAAAAGACTGAGCCGGGACCAGCGATTTAGGAAAACTATCTATCAAATCATGAGGTCACAAAAGGATTCTGCTTCAGCAGACAAAAAGTGACTCTTCTTGGGAGAAGGCTTCTGAGATCAACCTGCCATTCAGCTCTGCAAAAGTTACAGCCTTGGGCACCCAGGCTGAGAAGGGAGATTTGGCATTTGGTGGGGAAGGTGGGGGACAGGCGTGTGTAGGTAATCCCTTCAGTTATTGGCTTTGCTTTACTTTGGGTGCTTCTGCAGCCTGGCAGACCTTCTCTGCTGATCACTCCAGACCTGTTTGCTTCAGCTGCTTACATTAAGCCAATGTTTTGCCAAGATGCCACAGTCAGTGTTAAAGTGAACCAGAGACCGTAGTTTAGGAAGTGCCTCTCCTTTCCTTCCCTGTCTGGTGTGTCTGCCAAACACAAGTGCTTCTGAGGAAGCCTTTAGCAGCCTATGTTCCAGCTACTGTAATCTCCTCAGCTGAACACAGCTCACCCTGCTCTGCCTGATCCCCTCTAGGAGATGGCTCGCTGCACACCCTCAGTCAATCAGCACTTCGGTGGGGCACATTTCCTGAAGACTGCAGCAGTCCCAGCCTCCCAGGCACAGGCAAAAGTATCAAACACAGGGCTAAACTTTTTGTCGTGATCATTTCAAGCAAATAGCAACAACACAAGGTGAAGACAACAGGAGGATGCTGTGGATTTGGGTCCAAAGAGGATCATGTACAGAGAAGAGTTTATAGGTAATTCAATGGCATCAATGCAAGCTGGAGGGAGGGTTCTGTTGTATTCATGGTGGGCAGAACATTCCAGGGCCCCCTTTGCAAATGTTTTGCACTGGGACTTCTAGCTCTCAGAACAGGGGAATATGTGCTAGGGAAGGTGTTAGCCATTGGCTGTCTATTCCTCAGTGTGAAGAAGCCTTTGACTCAGTTTTGATGGCATCCTCAACACCTCTGAGTTGGAGGGCAGGAGGGTGAGGACTGTCCAGCAACAAAGCCTGATACCACTTCAGGCAAGCTGTGAGGGCTGTGGAAGAGGAGTACAGGAGAGGACTCACTTTGTTGTGGAACCCCTTGCAGCCTCTCCCACCTATTTTCAGCAAGCAGTTGGCTAATAATTACCCATGCTGTAGGAACAGCACTGCCTGGTGCTTACAGAGCACAGGATAAGCACACTCAGAGTGATGCCCTCCTATGTATTAATTGGGAAATAAAGAAATAGACAACACAAAGGTGAATAAAGTTAGCATCAGAAGTCAGGGGGTGGTAAAGTGCAGATTTCATGGCATCGGGACCCCTGGGTATTATGTATGTCCAGTGACACACACGTCCCATTCAGACTGTGACAGTGTCCACTTACAGCCTTTAGCTTCTGGCCACCTACATAATTCCCTACCAGTTTAGGTACAAACAACAAACAAAAAATTTATGTTGTTCCTAGGGAAAAATCAAGGATGAGGCTGGGAAGCAAGCCTTGGCTTACCAGCCAGAGGAGAGGGGTTAATGCTGGGTGGAGGAGCATCCTGTGACAGTGTAATGCTCCTGGATGGAATCACTCTAGTGTGACCAGAAGAAAAGCTTCGAAAGCACAGCCTATACCTCCCATTTCAGCCAGTTACTGACTAGTGTCCTTTTGCCAGGCATCGGGAGGTTTCATTCAATCAGAGGATCCAGCTCTGAAGGATGATGTTTTTGTGATAATAGGTCATACGTTAGGAGAAGATTGTTTCCATCCTTCCTTAGCATACCTGATCCTTCTGTGGTTTATCTACTTGTGTTTATATGCTAGAAAGCCACAAATTAATTCTGGCTCCTACAAGGCTGAAGGGCTGTGATAAAGCAATACAGAAATAGTTTTTTCCTTTATGCTGTTCCCAAATAATCTCTAGCTATTTTCCAGTTAAAAGGTCTATATTAGGTGAAGCTGGAAGGGACAGAATAAAGGATAGCTAGGGAATGCATTTATAATTCAGGCAGTTAGGAAAATCACCCCGTGGCCTGTGAATACAGCATTTTTGTTCTATTGCCATCAAAGCCACAACATCTGATTCTTCAGAAGTATTGTATACAGGAGGTAGCCACATCAGGTCTTCCTTTACTGTGCATATTGACAGCAATAAGTAAATAAAAGTTATGCTGACACTAGAATGAATTCCTGTGTGTTCTTGATGCACTGTCACCAAAATGATGTTAAATTGTCTCTGCAGGAGTTCAAACAAATCATCGTGACACTCTCATTTACTGCCAGTGCATTTCCTCTGCTTCATTGAGTTGTTGTGTTACGTGCTTAACCTCACCTCTCAGAAGCATTGGCTGTATGTAAAAAGCTTTCACCCTCGCTACCCACTTCCACTTTTAAACTGTGTATAAAGTTAAAGCAGAATGTATCACATCTGAAGTAAAGAGCTCCCACTTTCTTACCTGAAGTCAGTGAAGAACTCTTTGTGTCACCAGCAAGACGTGCCCTGAGCCGCCTGTGAGGAGATGCTTTCCATCAGTCATTCCCTGCTGCACAGGAATCTACTACCCTAATCTCCCTGGCAGAGTCAGCATGGAGCTGTGTCTGTGCACCACAGCATCTTAATTAAGTGACTGTCTCCTTTCAAAGGACACCGAAATTACCGATTTCAATGTTCTCTGCATATTTTTAACGCAATGCAGTAACAGGAAGATGGCTTAGGGAGCAACTCACCTCTGTTCAAATAACCTCCACTAGTAATCCTTAGATTGCTTTCCTCTGCTGGGAAAACTGGGAATGAGGTAATAACCTCCTCCAATGAGAAGAATTCTTTAACTTGTCCTCTTGTGTCTGAGGGTAGAAGAAAATACAGGATGGTTTATACCTTTAAGATTTCACTTCAGCTAGACTGGCTCTGAAAAGCCTGTGGCCGTTCTTCACTACCTCCGCCTTCTGGGTAACACCTGGGAACTTCTCTTCCCTCTGAAGATGTTCCCTGTTGTTCCTGTCAGAGACATTGCCAGGTGTGAAGCCTGCTGATTCTCCTCTGCATTGTCTTGGCTACTTTTCACAGTGTGAAGGCTGGCTCCTGTTAAAGATTCAGTTAACTGATTTAAAGGTTAACATCATCCTCCTTGTAAGATGCACAGGCTGTTTCAGTCCTGAGTGAAGAAGAGTGGTTCCTGATGAAGTGCCTACTGCCCCAAGGCTTTGCTCTTGCACAGAAGTAAATGTCAGAGACAGGAAGGCAGCTCTAGCCCTGCTGTCCCCAACCTGTGCTGCTTCTAATGCAGAGAAAGTGGATAAGAAATGGAAATTGCCCTCGGGGTCAGAAGTCAATAATAAAGGATAAATGGTTGCTGGTGCGTGTTGTGCATCGCTGTGCATGGCACACAAGTGACAGGCTGGTAGCGGTTTTCAGCGACAAAGTATGGCTTTTTTTTTAAGCTCCAGATAGTAGGCAGGCTTTCTGCTTGGGACTTAGTGTAATATTAGTGTATCTCTATGGAAATAAGATGATAGATTTCCATAGGAATTGTCTGTTTTGAATCTTTTCAGTGCAGTCCCATTTTGTGGTTATTACAGGGACAGAGGCTGGCTCATGCTGTATCTAGTAAGGAGAGGTTTGCTCCCAGAAAAGTGGCCTGTGCTCTGCAAGTCTTGTCCAAGGCAGGGACTTGCCTGGACACTCAGTGCTCCTTGGTGCTGGTGTGCCTCTGAAGGATGCATTGATTCTGGCACTGTCTTCCTCGTGCACAAGGACAACTCTGCAGTTTTTCACCTAGTCTATGTACAATTTTCTACCCACCTAGTCCGAGCATGGCTTTGAATGGGTGAAATGACCAAGCCAGAGGAATTGTTGTAGTGAGTCACCTGAGAGCTGGGTCTGAGGTGGCCTGTTGGGGTGACAATCACCATGAGTTCAGCCACTATGTGTGGTTTGGTGAACAACCTGCAGTGTGTTTCTGTGCACTGAGATAACATCCCTTTTTCTATATTAAGTAACACTTACTTCTTACTGCAAGCTTAACTCCATAGCCAAAATGCAGAAAGGTCCAACCAAAGACTCAGTCAGGTCTGTGAGTCCTTCCTGCTCTTTGCAGGATACACTGCAGTGCTTGAATCAACATACAGATTTTGGGGTTTTTTTCAGTTATGGCAAATCTGGCACTTCAGAGGAAGAAAAATGATAAAGGCCATTTTGTGGGGGTAACAAAGGCACCTTTTGCTAACTCAGAGGTGTTGCAATAAATAACTCAGCAGGGTCATGTGCTCTTATTTTGCTGTATCCTGAAAAGTGCAAACTTTGCATTGCTTAAAATACTAAGTGAACTCTGCTTACCCTTGAGTTCTTCTTGACTGCACCCCTGCCTCAAACCTCTCTGTGGAAACCACCCAAGGGTGGCAGAATATGTCCTCTCCTAGAGCTGCTCTTCTCATTGGTTTCTTCATCATTAATTCTGGGGTGGGAGAGAGCTCCTTGTTCCTCCACACATCAGTGGCTGCCCACAGAAGATGCAGCCCCTGCCTCTCCAACATGAGGAAAACAGGTTCTATTTTTTGTTGTGGGGTTTTTTATCTAAGTTCTGCAAAATGGGAATTAGTATTTTTGATATCTCCATGTTAATAAGGGGGTTTGAAAACAAGCTGTTTGTGGTGAGTGTAAGAAAACTGACTCCCTGCAATGGAATTAGGTGCTGTTCAAAAGAGGTTCTGGCTCTCAGCCTTGATGGAGTAAGGCTGGAGGCTTGTGTCAGTCACTGCTGAAAGCACAGCCATGACCAGGGCAATAGCATGTTCAGCAGAACTCTGGGACAGTTCACAGAGCATTCAAGGTCCCTGGGTGGCAGAGATGGCCTGTGCTTTTAGGTGCACTAATCTTAACCAGCAATAAAAATGACACAGCAAGAAGGTGAGAATGCTGTGGCTTTTGTAGCAAAGTAGAGGAGCAGGCTTTTAATGCAAAGATTGCCAGAGATTGATTGGATTGTAACTTGCTTGGCAGTAGCCACCTTTTTAATTTCTCCTTTCCTTTCCTGATTCTGCCAAAAGCACACTGCATGCTTGTTGTGGGCGACGGGAAGGTGAGGAGGCTTCAAGAGGAAGGAGATTGAAAGGTAGGAGTGCAGCAGGTGTGACAAAAAGCTGGAGCACTGCCGATAGTTGGCATGCTTCAAAAACAAAGTGTGTGCTATGGCAAGTGCATTTCAATAACCTGAAGACAGCTGTTCAATTTCCCAGTAAGCAAAAAGCTTAGTGAATCCAACCAAGGAGTCCAGCCCCAGGCACTCAGAGAAAAGGAGTCTGCAGCTAAGGCCCTTTTCCCCTCTCCCCAGTTTACATGGGGCATGCCCTGTGATGCAGGAATATGATCCCTGTGATTCAGGGATACGCTTATGGTTATTCTTTGTGTGTAGCTTTTTTACACAGAGGCAGCTCAGGGGAGCTGAAAAGGTGCTGGAAAGGTTTTGGGTATCTAAACATGGACTGGAAGGGATTGGAAATTCCTGTAACTCTCAAGGGATTTGTATGTTCAGAAACTCCTCTAACCTCTAGATCCCTCTCTGATCAAGTGTGTGGTACTTCAGAGAAATGCTGCAACCCATGAAGGGATGTGAGGAATGGCAGTGAAGGCTGCTTTTCTTTCTGCTTCTTCTCCTTCTCCTAAATTTCTCTTGCAGTGGTTTCCTCCCTTACACAGATACAGATGAAGCGTAGTTTAATGTGGAACTTATTTTAGGTTAAGAGAAAGAATGTGCAGGCAGAGCTATATTTCCTGCCTGTGTAGGGGGAACGTGGGCTCCAAAATGAGGACAGAAAATTCTCAGCCATTCAAAGGTATCACAGATGGGTAAAATAATTGTGCTTATCACATATATCAAGCTTGGATTAGGGGGAGTAATGGGATACACTGTATTTGAAGCTTGAAGCCTTGCAGTAAGGCAAAATTAATTTCTTTGGAGAAGGAAATGTTTTAGTCCCTTGCCCTGGCTGATACTGAAGGAACTAGAAGAGGATGTGCAGAATTAGTCCACTTTTAGCATGTGGCTGGCTCCTGGTGCTGGCATAGAATTAGTTTTGATGGCTGCTTGCTACACAGAAAATCCTTCCAGCTGTGACCAGCTGCTGCTGAGTTGTGCCCTTGTTCAGAAACAGTGGTGATGGTTGTGGATCCAGGGAGAACCCTCAGACCCGGATGCCCTAAATGATGTGCATGATACCCCTCCTGACACACTCACAGCGTCTCCATGTCACGGGAGCCTTTGGCTTCCCCTTGCAAGTGGGCATGAGCTCAGCTTGCAGCTCTGCTGCCGCCCAGGAGCAGAGAGCCCCATGGCCACAGCTTGAGCTGCCCCTGCCGCCTCAGGCCTGTTGGATTCCAGCATGCTGAGGCAGAACTCACCACCGAGGTTTCAGCAGCAGAACAGAGGGAAGCAATTTAGTGAGCCAGCCTTAGGCAAGGCTACTGGGAACAGGGGAGAAGGGAGAAGAACATCTCCTGATCCTAGTCCACACAGTGCTCTGCTATAAGCACCTGATTCAGCTCCTAAGTGCAGCCTGGCTCCCAGGGGGGCTCCGTGTGGGCTCTGCTTCATTCCCAGACCAGAGAAGCAGAGAAGAGCATGGGAGAACAGTTGCTTTCCGGGTGAATGGGAAAGAAAGAACAGTCCTAGCAGGGAAGCAAAGAATAGCTGCTGTGGGTAGAACCCTGCAAAGCAATGAAGTGTCCTGAAGGGAGGGAACAGATCTGAAATAAGCTTCTGGGCCTTGGTGCTGGTGCACTGCCCATAGCCGGAGTTTCCATCCTGTCTGTACTTGAAGAGGATCACAAAGCTAGCAAACAAATACTGCTTTACACAGTGACTGTACACCCTTTCCTGTCTATCCAGCTCTCCCTAGCTTTGAACAGGATTGCAAGCTGGCTGTTCCTCACCTTCCCCTCCAGGCTGCTCCCTCAGCTTTCTGTTTATTCTTCTTTGGCTAACTGGGGCTGCCTCCCCAAGGTGGAAATTAGCCTCACCCTGGTGGGGTTTGCAGCAACAGGAACAGTGGGAGGACAGTTCTGCCATGGTGGAGATCAGGGGGCTGCTCTCCTTGGAGTGCAAAGGAGGTGAGACACGCCCTCATAGCTGCTCATGCTTTTTTCGTAACACTGGCTTCCTGTCTAGAAATATAATTCACCCTGCTCCAAAGTCCTTCCGACTTGAGCATTTCATGCAGAAAATGCACAGCGATGGGCAGTGAACACCCCGGGCTCTTAACCAGCCACCTTCCCTCGCTGCTTCACAGCCCACCTCATCCGTGGCTGTGGGCCACGTGTGGGTACAGAGCTGGGCAGGGTGGTGCCGGGTGTCCCCTCACCTCGGACATGCAGCGGGAGCCATTTCGGAGTCTTTGTGCCAGGTCCGGCCCCAGTGTGTTTCACAGGGGCAAGGGGCAGGCAGAGGAACCAGTCCCCTCCACTGGACCTTCAATCAGAGGAGTTTGTCATCTGTTCAAAGAAATATTTCATAATCAGTTTGTTTTTAGTCTTATTGTTTTCCCTGCAAATAATTTGTCCAAAAGCAATTTCTGGTTTTTCCTCAGGGGCAGAGAGCGGACCAGAAAGTTTTACCTTCAGAGGAAGCTTGGTGTGCTTTGTAACTGAAGGTGGCCCTGGAGGCTTTGTCTCTACTGTAGCTGCACTGCCAGACCTACAGAGAAAGCCATGCGTGGGCAAAGAGCCCTGGCAAGGACAGCAGCCTGTTAATCCTGCATTAGAGACACGTCTGTGCCTCCACTCCGCAGCTGCCAGGTCAACAGTGGCCTCAGCTCTTCCAAGACTTTCAGCAACCTGCTAAAGAGAGGCAGCTGAGCACCTTCCCAGCTGCCCTGGAGGAGGGTCGGTGGTGGCAGCTCTCTGCGATCACGGCTGGGCATGCAGCTCCCGTGCTGGGCAAGGGGGCAAGCAGCCTGTCCCAGAGCAGGGGCTGGGGCATGAGGCTCAGGGATAATGTGGTTTCTGAAGCTAAACACATAGAAAACCTGATGTGCCCTTTTTCTTGCTGCTGCTTTTTCCCTGGAAAAACAGTCTCAAATCCCAAGGGCTATAAAACTAGTGCATTTCTTTGCTCTAGCATCATGTAAATAAGTCAGGTCAGACAAGTGGTGTGCCAGAAATTTCCTCAACATTTTCCTATCTGCATGATTTAACAGACTGCAGCTATATCCTAAGAGCCCTGGAAAGACATCCCTCTTACATGCACCGGGGATGTTTTAAGTATCTCTGAATGTCACTGAAAAAAACAAGAAACTGTTTCCTTGGAGGAGATGGCATATGTGTCCCAGACAATGGGTTCATGGGGAAAATGGAGGGATGGAGCTTCTGACTTCTTGTAGCTGTAGTGCAGCAAGGGAGAGGTGGTGTTATAAAGAGAGACTTCCCAGTTTAAGGTTCTGAATTAATTTGAATTGTTTTGCAGAATAATGGGCTTGCACTTACTACTGCTGTAATGGGATAGCCAGAGAATCAGAAGCTGTGGCTGCCTCTGCAGCAGGAGACATCAATTATGGAAGAAGGAGGCTGTGCTATATAAGGTCAGAAGACAGTAGGACAGACAGGACTATATTCAGCTTTTTCTCTGCCTGTCCGTGTGATGTTTGCCACGGCAGGGTGTGAGTTCCCAAGGCAACGTGAAATGAATCCTGTCTCCTTTCTAAGGAGAAATGGGTCAGTATTTGCCATCCCCACAGCCCTGATACCACAGCCTGCCATGTTATGGATGCTAGTTACAGCAGTAAAGCCATGACTTCAGCTCACTTTCTGGAGGCTATGTGTGGAGAAATGTGAATTGTACAGAAGTGGGATGTGGGTACTCATCTTTAGATAGACAGCTGTGCCAAAGACAAATCAGATTTTACTTTATGGAATCTCCTTTCTCCTTAATCTTTGGAGATTTATAGAAAACAGCCTCTAATCTCTTCTGCTTGCCACAGACAAGTACGTTTCACCCTACTTATCACAGGGTGAATTTTAGTGCCATTCTTAATCTATGGCAAAAAAGGCTTGGGAACCGGATTTGCAGCATGCCATCCCTGGCACACATCGGGGATTTCCCCATCTGCAATAACTGCTGCCTGGACCAACACATTCCTACACACACCCAGCACAGACCCTCCAGGAGGTGTTCAGGAGCAGCAGCTGGCTGGGGAGTTGTGGGCTAGCAGGCTTGGCTGCACACTGAGAGCCAGAAGGCAGCGGAGTTCCCAAGGGAAACCTGGCAAACCTAGCTGGCAGTGCTTGAGCAAGGGGAAGGAGAGGAACCAGGGTGGGAGGGAGCCCATCTCACACAGCAGGCAGGATCTGGTACCACTAATGGGGAGCAGAAGGAAAGCACTTGCTGTCCCAAGCTCTTAGAGTTACTACTGGAGGGGTTATATTTAATTACATACATTTTCCAAGAGCTATTTGTATCTAAACATATATGGACCATTTTGGGGGGAAGATAAATTGTTATCCAGGCTAGGTACTGTAACCTTTGGAGACTGAAGGTTGGTGAATCCTCTGGAAGAGATGGTCCTGTTTTTGGTGGCCATGCTGTCATCTGGAGCATGGTAGAAATGTAGAGAAGTGATGATTGAAGTCTACTTGTAGGGAGAAGGTGAAACTTAATGAAATGGAAAAACTAGTAAGTAGAGGCGCCAGGCTGGAGCTCCATGGGAGGAGAAAGCAGCTCATGCCATTCCCCAGCTGACCTGGTGAACCGGTGCAGCCATTTCCATTTCTGGGGAGCACCTTGTAGCTTGGTCAGAACAAATTCTGGGCGGTGTACCCAGCTGCACTTCACAGCCACATCCCTGTGGAGAGAAGCACACACAAGACAGGTAGGGAAGTGCTTGATTTCCACAGGGTTAAAAGGGGTCCTTTCCTTCACATACTCTAGAAGAGAGATGTGGTTTTTCTGAAGGAGCTGTGCAGCTTTCTGCTGCGGACAAAGTGATATTGAGGCTTAGATTGTGCGTTCTGCAGATCCTGGGGCTGCAGGGACAGTGGCCATGGGAGAGACACTGAGGAGAGGGCCCCAGCAGCCTGTAAGGCAGATGGTTCTCAGTGCATGTCCCCCGTCTCTGCTCTTGAGAGTCACTTAATGGAAAGAGATTTTTTTTTTCCTCATTAAGAACAATATAGAAAATATGTCAGATTTCCTCAAAGGCACAGGTGGGAAAATGCAGGTGGGAAAGTGAGGGGAGCCAAGGAGCAGCAGTTGAGTGGAAAATTTAAAGCTTTATTAGTGCTCTGTTTTTTGCAAAGCACTGTGGAGTGTTGTCTCCTTTGCCTGAGATAAGAGATAGGGAAAAAGGACCTTTATTTGCAGCTAGCTGATCCAGGCCCCTTGCAGGGCAGGCAGGTTACTTACCCTGCCTGCCAGTCCTGCCTGTATCTCTGCTGTGCCTCAGCTGTTAGGCTGGAGGGGGGTGTATGGAAAAGGCTCTGATATCTGTGCCCAGTCCCAGGAGGATGAACAGCGTGCACATAACCTCAGTGAGCTCTCTGGAGGATCCACCAAGCTTAACAGACATCTCAGAGACAATCAGACCCTTCATGTTCTGAACTAAAGTAATGAAAAACATTTTTATTTTTGATTTATAGCTGAAGAACAGTGAGATTTGCTAAACTGTGTTAATCTTGTGCTTTAAGGTGGGAGCTGCTTCTCTCACATTCCACACCAGTGCTGCAGAAAGCATCTCCTGGTGGGAAAATGGAGAAGAGCAGTGCACCTGGCTGCAGTGTGGCCCTTGCTGTTCACAGGTAAGGCACACAGACTTGGGAGGGTGTGAGTGTTTCAGAGACAAATGATAACAACCAGACCTTTCAGGGACCAGCTGGACTGCAAAAGGCAAGATGTGCTGAGGGAGGTGAGATGATGTCATTTGACTGCTTAGCTGCTTTTGCAAGGCACAAGGAAGATATAGCACATATTTAATTTCAACCAGAGTCTTCAGGACCTAGACTGTTGTAGAGATGAGGATTCCTCCTCTGGAGTTCCTGTCATGTATATGAGGAAGTCACCTGGAAAGCTGCAAGCTGCAAGCTATTTGTATCACCCAGCTTCGGGTAGAGAGCCTCATCCTCTCAGCCTTTTCTCTAATCTCATTTTACACCTTCCCCTTCTATGAAAAGGTGCTGCTTTGGCAGCCCCCAGGCAGGAGACCATGGCTTACCCTGCCTGGCTCTGTGCAGAGGGTCCTGAGGCACTCACAGCAATGCTGTGGGAGCTGATGCTCTGTGCTAGTGCCTAGTGAGAACCTCACTTTGCAGCTCTCTGTGTCAGGAGTTTTCCTCACTCTTTTATGGTGGCAGCAGACCTGGGCTCTCTATATTTAAATCTCAAATGAAGAACTTTTGCCCCCATTGATGAGAGTTGACCTCCTGCAGTTCAGTGAGCTGTGGGGCTGGCAGGTTCTGCAGCTCTGCCCTAACAGGCCAGCTTACATGGGAATAGGACTTCCCACCTTCTGCTGAAACTGATGTGTAGAATCTATGTCCTCTGAAACTGTATTTCTAGATATGTATGTTTCCCCCAAGGTCATTTCTCTTTTGGCCCAGTCTTAGTGCTCAGTTAGTTCTTCAGTCCCTTTAGTACATGGTGCCAAAAACATCCAGCCATCAAAACCTCTTGCTCTCAGAGAGATAAGTTTGGAATAAGGGGTGTTTAAGAGAGGGAGATGTATGTACCCAAAACTGAATACCATTTGTGCTGTGTTTATCTTCCCCTGACACCAAAAGACATTTTGGGGCAGGTGAGAAGAGTTATGCTGCACTTCCATAGCATCTTCGCAGCATTACTTCCCCAGAAACAGCAATAAAACTGTGGCTTGTGGGCTTGCAATGGCAGTTCAGTTCCTCATTTTGTTCCAAGCCCT
>VYZR01086357.1:133361-144707 GCA_013400675.1 Oxylabes madagascariensis
AAAAAAAAAAGAA
Source organism: Oxylabes madagascariensis (assembly GCA_013400675.1). Classification (NCBI taxonomy): domain Eukaryota; kingdom Metazoa; phylum Chordata; class Aves; order Passeriformes; family Timaliidae; genus Oxylabes; species Oxylabes madagascariensis. The sequence goes on from VYZR01086357.1 coordinate 133,375, forward strand.
ATCCCTCCCGATCCCTCCTTGGAGCCCCTTCGAGGTGTCTGGGATTGGGAGAAAGTTGAAGACTTGGAGGTTCTTATAGCTCCTGCTGGCGGAAAGTTTGGGGGCAGCAGTGTCATTGGCCTGACGTGGAGAGGAGGGACTTTTGCTGAGTTTTATAGGAAAGTTTCCGCTTCCCCATCTCCACGCCCTCCCCCAATTATTTTTTTCAAGCCATTCACAAGTGATCTGGCTTCCCCACACGCACGCACGTACATCCTTAACCCAAAACCCTAAATACACAACCCCCCCCAAACCAAACCAACCCCTCCCCCCAAAAAAAAAAACCCCAGCAGAATTACATGTCTTGTAGAAAAATGCTTCTTCATCCTGTGGTCTTGAGATGCATACCGCTTCTTAGCTCATGCTCCTGATCCTAGCACTGACACATGGTAAAATCTTTTCTCTGCCAGCCCAGATTCAAATACTAAAAGAGGTGTTCCTCATCACCCTCTGCTTCACAGGAGAACCCTGGGCACACTTGGCTGCTGCCCTAGAGCTCAAAGGGAGGTGGTTTAGCTCAGGCTCCTTCCTAACATTCTGGGGTGCTGCCTGACAGATGTCTGGAGCAGCACCCATGCAGGCCTAGGGTAGAGGAAGCCACAGGGCTGGGCTGCTCCAGAAAGCATTTGTCTGCTGCTGTAATGGAGGAGCCTTCCACAGGAAAGAGGCTTAAAAAAATTCACAATTCATCAGGACTTTCATGTAGGGTCCCAGTCTTATTTTCATTGTATTATACATTTGTTTAAGTCCTGTATGTGCTTATCCCAGGCTTCTCTTTTCCATCCTTACTTCCCACCATGCATTCAGGACACGCTTCTTTGCTGTAATGGTATGAGAGCCATCATAGTTAGAGATGTCTAGAACAGTTTTTCTACAATTTTCCACTCTGGCCAACCCAAACCCTTGTTGGAAAATATAATTCCTTTCTTGCCTGAGGTCCCAAGTACTTTCCACCATTCTTTATTCCCTGAGGGAACTTTAATGCGTGAAGCTGCTTGGCCATGTACATCTGTTCCATGAGACATATAAACCATGTCTCCTATGATTTTAAGGATATTTAAATAACTCATTCTGTTATTTCTTTCTTCTTCAGCCATTCTTTCATTTCCTCTGGGGAGTCATTTTGTGCCTCCAATTTCCCCCTGGAAAAACTTACGCTAAAATCATTCTCTATACATCTGATACATGGACTCCCTGGCCAGCCTTGCCTGCTTGCAGGATGCCTCCCTGTACCTGAGGACACTGCAGTGCGTTGCCATGGAGAGGACTCAGCCAGCATTACTGGGTCAGCAGGTACTGTACAGCATGGGAGTTTATACAACACTGGCATCAGGATGGATGGAAAGGGCCCTGCGGGTTCTGGGAGACTGCAGAAATTCCTCTGGTAGCTTACAGCAAATTTTCTGTGCATTTGGGGACTCACAGGCTATGACTGACTCACGTGGCATCTACATTATGGTACAGTGTCTGCAGGGAGGGATCTGCGGGTTCCTAGAGATGGCAGGAGCTGCAAGAAATCTCTGGAGTAGCACAGTGCAGTCTTATCAGAGATACTTAGGGAGAACAGTAGTTCTGGGTGTGAACATCATTGCCTTCAGGAATCTCTACTTCTACAATTTTTTTGTGGAACCATAAGTAAAATGCATTGAAATACCTGATTCTGCAAATTCTGCAAGTTTGTGCAGGTTTTTTGAAAAATTGTAGGAATCACAGAAAACTTCAGTTACAAGAAAGAGTGCCTTCTGCCTGGAAAATATTAGAATGCGCAGCACCCAAGAGATGTAAGTTGGAGTGACAGCTACCATGAAAAGGGATATGGAGTATATCAACAGCTAACCTAGGATATCAGGTGTTCTAGTGTGGCATAAAGCCCTGAAGCTCTCAGCTTGCCTACCTGCCTACCATTTTCTGAGGCCAGACAGGTCACCTCTGGTTTACTGAAACAATCCTCCCTGGCTTTATTTCCTCCTGAGCAGCAGTAGGTGAAACTGATAACAGAAAAAGCAACATCATGACTTACAGCTGTTACAACATACCTAAAATTCCTGTCATGACAGGTCATGCAGACCTATATGAGCTAGATACGAATTTACTGATAGAGTTCAGGTGATAAGGAGAAGCTGGTGATAGTGGTGATAGGATGGATGTATCTTAGGATGCCAGCCTGTCCCCAGAGCATCTGTGCATGATCCGGTGATGACTGCAGAAAGGAAAGCTTCCCTCTCAGGCAAGGAGGGACACCACTTCCCATGCCAAGCACTGGTCTAAGTGGAGAGAGCAATAGCTAAGCACTTCCTCTGGGGCTGTTAATGCTTGCCCCATTCATAGTACTGTCTGGGAAAGCAATGCAGGGAAAGTAAATTAACAGTGGTGTTTGATAATTAAAAATAAAACAGTAGCATCCTTTTGCTATGCCATAACACCCCAGTTTTTCTGTAGGTTTTCAATCTATGCCACCCAAAGCCCAGATACGGACAGTTCCTGCAGTTGCTCGTGCACAGATGTAACCCAGTTTAAGGAAGAGCAGGGCAAATGAGTTTTCTTGAAGCCTCTGCAGACAAGTGGAGACTTGGCTGCACCCTATGGTCAGCTCCCCAGCTACCTAGCTGCAGGCAACCGGTGCAGGAGCCTCAGGATCAAACTAGGAAACAAGGACAGCTTGACAGCTTCAGGTGGAAGCTGAAAATGGTGCAAAGGCTCTTACAATGTATGGATGAGGGCTGCTAAAATTCCCTGATGAGAACAGAGTACCCCTTTTCCATTAGGGTTCACATCAGATGTGGACCAAGTCCACCCAGGATGGCTGTGTAGTGGTCCCTCTACAGTGAAAATAGTGCCTGTTCATGGATCACACCTTTTCCTTGAAATCTGAAGAAATTGCGGAAATAGGGAGGTAAACATGAAGCCTGTAGTGTCAGCATGTGCAGTATAAGTAGCAAAGCTTGTGAACAGAGTGGTCCCCTCGTAGGGTCTAAGAAACTGCACACAACGCGGCACTTAACAAAACTTTCACCTGCTGGCATAATACGGTTTTTTTCAGGAGGGAAAGAAAAATGGCTCTCAGCTTTACCTACACATCTGTGTTTTGTGCTCCCTTCCTCATTCATTTTCCTGTCTCTTATAAATCATTAAATAATTGTCGAAAATAGCACAGCTTACTTTGGAGGTGATTAAAAAAGAGAAAATTATCGCATCACCCTCCTACAAACCAAAACATTCCCAGTAGGACCCAATAGACAAAGAGCCAAATCTCTTAGTCCCCACTGTTTAGCTTAGTGTCTGACAAGGTACTTCGGTGCCAGCTGCTCTTCCCCTCAGCTGCACTGAGCTGCTTAAGCAGACACTGCTTTGTAAACACCCGGGAACACAGTGTCCAGCACCAGGGTATTGATAAATTTGTCACCCAGTCTAAAAATATCAACTAGTATGTGACCCTCCCACCCCATTGCCTGGGTACTGCGCAGACAGGAGGAAATTTCCACCGAGCTCTTGAAAGCATAAGCTCTGCCAAGCCACTGTGATTTACATAAATAATGAAAAGTTTAAAATATCTAGGCTGTATTCACTCCTGGAATAACTCTGCTGGCCCTAGAGAGGAAACTAATGGGATGAACTGGGCCCTGTAAGTTTAATGTGCTGCAAGAAAATGTTATTGTATGTTGTCATATATAGAGATCTAAGTGATTCTAGCTAGCCAGGAGGGCATAAGGATACTCAGTTCATGTTTACTCATTCATTTAACATTTCCATCTGTAGCTCCTGCCTATCTATATCTTCTGCTAATGCACCTTCCTCTTGCCCTGCCCCTGTCCTTGGGCTTCCAGTGCAGCTTTATCTAACCTTCAGGCCCCCCATTTAAGCATTTCAGCGTTTGGGGGCAATGCCCAGAAGCGGTGGCTGGTGGCTTAAAACCTTCATCCATGAAGCACCAGCTGCAGATCAGGAGTCAGGGGAGTTGCCACAGCAGGGGCACAGGGATATCCCTCCACTGCAACCAGGAGAGGTTAATTAGAGGACTGCATGGGGATTAGGGAGGACGTGAGTGAGAGCTCCAGCTAGATCAGGGAGGCCAGCATGGCCCAGGGCAAATCACATCCGTTCTTTCTGCTTCGGTTTGCTTGTACTTAGGCTGGGGGCGATAACTACTTTACCTCACAGCCAGGTCCTGAGATGAGATGCAGGGAGCTGTGTAAAGCACATAAAAACAAAATAGCACTGGCAGTTTGGTTTTGTAACACAGGATGATTCTTACTGCCAGAGTGGTTTTGTAATGCAGAGGACTCCTTGCTGAATGGCAGGGATGTAGATGTGTGCAAAGTTACCAGAGGAAGACTTGGGTCCTTTCAGACTAGAATCTTACAATAACAAGGTCATGTTTCACAGTAAAGATGCATGCTCAAAGAGTGGGGTAACGACAAAGAAATCAGTCCTAGAACCGAATTTTTGTCATGTCCTAGTGTTAAGAGGCGTGTGGGGTGTGGGGTATATTCCATTATGAAGGCTCTGAAGACTGGCCTCCCCAGAGCGCTGGATGCTCTCCATGAATAGAGAATCTGTTTCCAGATATCTTGTGTTGGAATAGTTTTGCATTTTTTTCTTGTTCCCAGTGTTTTCTCTTCAAACCATCACCTAGTAATATCTCACCAAAAAGGAGGGCAGAGCTGCTGCCTGCCTAGAAGCCAGAAGCATTATGATTTTCTTACCGTGCCTCTGTACTGGTTCTTTAGAGTGGGTGCTACTTGCTTGCCAAGGACTTGTGGGGCTGCACTCCCCAAGTAGTTGTATTAGGGCTCCATCAGCTCCCACCACAACATCCCTGTACTGTGCTGCAAAGTAGGTGTCTCGGGGCTGATTTCCAGAAGGACTGGGCTAAGCCAGTGTCTTTCTCTTCTTTGCCTATGACAGCCTTCTTTTACACCTGGGAGGCTAAGTCCAGTCGTAACAAACTATATTCCCTTGACTCAGCAAAGCATTAGAGCTTACACTTAATTGTTTTAAAGGGAGCCTGTGTGATCTGAGAACAGATCACAGAGCATCTCCCAGAGCACCTCTGCTTTTCTGGATGTAGTGGCTGCTCTACTAAACAAAAGCACAGTCCCAGGTCCACAGAGCAGAACTATGTGTGAAGACAGTTACCATCTGTAATGCGCAGCATCTAACTAGCTTTGTATCTCATCCTTACATCTCCCTGGATCTTCTTTAAAACAAAACCCCAACAAAACCAAAAAAAAGCCCAAACCAAAAAAAACATGTTCAAAATGGCATTTCAACTACATTTTTGTCTTCACCAGCAGAAGAACGCCCACAGCTGAAAGCAAGTCTTCCTTTGATGCAACAACTGCAGCAATGAGAAGCCATCCTCAGGTGGGATATGATAAGCTTGGCTGTGTATTGCAAATTCTGTTTCCTACGCCTTCCTGTCCAGCCGTGGCTTAGTAAAGATATGTAAATCAAACTAAGTCCCCTCTCAAACCTGTGAGCACTGCATACTCCGCATTTGTTTAGCGAACAGAATTCCCCTGGCATTGGGAGAAATTTTAGCACAGAATGAGTCTGGAGCTCCACAAGCATCCCAAGAGGAAAACAGTAGGTAACCAAAGCGAGGAATCTAATCCTCACATCCCTCTTATTCATGTGGTGAAAGAACTTAGTATAAACTGGCTTAAAATTTACCTTGTAAAATATTAACTAGTGGTGGTGCAGCTGCTCCTTCTAATAGCTTTTAGACGTATCTGCCAAATTCAATCTTGAGAGAGAGAATGTGTTTTAGTGATGAATTTTGGGTGAAGAGGAAGCACGCAGGTAAGATTGCTGGCATTCTTTCCAGCACTGAAGGGCTCCAGTTTCAGCACAGATGCCATTAAAAACTGCATTTAAAACAATCCACAAAAACAAGAGTTTCTGAACATACAAAGTATGTTCCACTGTGTTCCAAAATTCCTACAGAGCTCAGCCAAAAGAAACTGCTCCTTACTCAGTGTTTTTCCTCCATGTTGATTGCTTTTTTAGTTCTCCCTAACCTGCAGCTCAATGACAAAAACACCAAATAAGCCCCATCTAAAAGGGTCATACTTTTTACATGTGACTCATGGTTTAATTTCTGTTCCTACAGAAATCCAGAGGTAGAATTCCTTCTCAAATAAACAGAAGCATAAGCAGCTTCAAGAAATACCTCTCATGCCTCGACAGAAACTGCTGACAAATTTTCTATGCTGCAATTTTAAACTCATAAACTCCATTGAATTTCATGGACTTTGGACTTAAACCACTACAGAAATAAAAAATATCCATACACAGATTAATGTCTTTTGAAAAAAAAATATTTTTTCTCAGATTGCACATTCAAAACTTGAACTGTACACTGCACAGTATAGGAACACTAGTTTGCCAATCCAATTACCATCATGTAGGTTTGTGTTGATTAGTTCAGCTGTAGCCCCAAGGTGTCAAACTCAGTCAGCAGCAAGAGATGGACCCCAGGTGTAATTACAGTCAGTGGCCAAGACATGTCACCTGGGCTGCAGAAAGTTCTCCATCTGGACATGCCCTTGTCAGAGGGAGGTTTGGACAGTCTTCAGGTAGATTGCAGTAGAGCTTTAGGGAAAACATGCTGCTCCAGTTAGAGGCTGCCTGCTCATTCACCCACCACCATTTGCCTTCTTTCCACTGTTTCCCAGCTCTCCCCATTGTCCCTCTGCTAAATGAACCAAGCAGTGAGTTTTAACCACAGTGCAAGGACACAGGAAGCAAATGCCCTCATATCCATGCTGGCAGGCTTTCTCTGCAGCCCCAAAGGCTACAAATCAGGTGAAACATTGGCTATGCTGGAGTCACTGCAGGTTTTATCCCAATTCTAGTGCTGTCAGGGAGCAAGGGCAGTTTTGCACTGGCTGGATTTGGGCCGCTGGCCATCTCTTTTCTAGGTTTTTGCAGCTACAAGGGCACACATAGATCACTGCGGCATGGACAACATGTGGAGAAGTCTGTTTTTTTCATGGACCTTGTCCAATGTGAGAGCAGGATTCATTTCACTGTTCTAATTGCTGCTTTGAGGACAAGGGTGAGGGGACAGCCTCCGTGCTGGAAACAGTAATGCAGCTGTCCTTTCCACAGCTACCAGATTTGGGTGTTAATGCTTTTCACCAAGGGATGTTTTACTTTAATAACCACTTAAATAATAAATAAATAAATAAATACATAAATACATAAATAAATATTACTTTGTGCTTTATAAGCAACATTTGTCCAAAATCTTTGAAGTGCTTTGCCAAGCTGAGTCTTACTATTTCCTGTGAGTCCCAGCACCCCCAAGAGCCCAACTCTCCTTCCATTTATATCAAGAGGAGCAAGTCCAGCCTCTGAGGACTTGCCTGGCATTACACAGTGAGCCAATGACTGACAGAGCAAACATGGCTCAGGTGCCCTAATTCCTACTTTCATGCTGCCTGCCCTTAACACCACCATTTGTACCATGTTCAAAGAAGAGCAAGTTCTATAAAAATAAAAAAATACCTACTTCTTAATTTTCAACACTGTTTGCGTAATGTCTCTAGCCTTGCAGGGCACCGAGGTCTATTTGGTCTATTGTTACTGTTACTGTTTTAAATGAACACTGTCTTTAAAGCCTTCTAGGAGGGTTCTGTCCCGCTGTTACCTCCTGGGAAATTCTGGTAAGCAATCTATGCATGCGAGACTGCATGTCTGTGCCATATGTCAACCCTCTTCTGGTTGTCTCTTCTACTGTCTTGTACATCAGAGACATCCGCAAAGAAACAAGATCCTGTCTTTTCTGGCTGCTTCTGCTTCATGCTCCAGGTCTGACTGCTATCACCAGAGCAATACGGCGTCACGGATGGTGGAACAGAGAGCTGATGCTGCCCGGAGCCAGAAAAAAACCAAACCAAAGTGCCTGCTTTGGATGTGTGCTTGCAACTCCAACTCGACAAAGAGTAAATGTGGAAACCTGGAGCAGAACACTGTTTTACTTGAATGCTGTGCACAGGGCACAGGTAGGCTTTTCACATTTCTGCTGTATTTAATTGCAAAAGGACTCAGTTACCTCGAAACAGCATTGAGTTAACTCTTATAAAAAAGACATGATCCTCATCTAAGAGAATCTGTAATGTACCTTATCTTGTGCATCTACCCTTTCTTGTGCTTTGTATAAGAATACAACTCTTAGCACCAGTGGCAGAGAAATGCTGCCCTGCTCAGTAGACCATGATAAGAGCTGGGTGAACGTCTCATTGTATGCAGCTCATGAGAACTGTAAGGTTGGAAGGGAACTCTGGAGAACATCTGGTCCAACCTCCTGCTCAAGGTAGGGCAAATTGGGTAAGGTGGCTGAGGGTCTTCTTGAGCTTTGAGAATTCCTTAGGGTTGTGATTTCCATTTACAAGTTATCTCCATATTTCCCCCAAACTCCAGATTCCACAGGTTCATTCATTTCTATATCTTAATGAACAAGTGGCTTGTATGGGCGCTCACCAGTTTGTGGACTGTCCACAAATTTCTCTCCTTTTCTCCCTCCTCCAAAAGGAAAGGAGGAATTCTACAGATGTTTGTAAGAGAAACTTGGAAAGAAGGTAAGGATACCTGGGAGGGGTAATAGTTACAAAGAGCAAAAATGAAATTGTGTTTGTGAGCATTTTCAGACAGCTTCTGCCCAGCTCTGATCATGTCTACTTATATGGCCTTGATATGTGCTTTCCCTAGCTTGGTATTAGCAGCAGCCAAGGGCCACCCAGGGTATATGGCATTTTGTACGCCAGCCTTCTTCACCTTCAGCATGGGAGTGCAGCAGCTTTGAAAATGCAGTACCATAACTTAAACCAAACTGCCCGTCACTCCAGGCAGAATCAGCTTGGGTGGTTTTGGTTCTTATTCAGCAGGCTCTAGTAATCTCAACCTCTGTTTGCACTTCCAGGTGGAGAGTGCAGCTGTAATCATCTCTGGTGTAAACAATCAACCAGTAACTCAGAGGCTTCAAGCAGATTTTGCAGCCCTCTGAAAAAATAAATGTGCTTGTGGGGTGGAAGACAAAAACTTGCTTCCTCTCTGTAAAGATGACTGAGATCAATCTTTAAAACACACCCATAATGAAAAATGTATTTAAAACAGTATGTGAAATAGCTGCCACATTTTTGTGCGGTACCCTGCTCCCCCAAAATACGAAATTAGGGTGGATGTTGGTTTTCGTTGTTTTTTAAATGCTCATGCCGAGGAGCTTTCTGTCACATTATGATGGACAACCAGTGGTGCATCCACACTCATCCATGACAAAATCTTTCATTTCTTACTAAGGTGAGCATGCAGTTCAGCTTCGAAGGCCATCTTGTCAAAGGTGCGCATGTTTGTCTCCTCCCGCACCTTTTCCCGGACATGGAAGGACGCTCGAGCAACAGACCTGGCATTTTCTAAGACAGTCTTCTTCTCCTTGAAGATCTGCTCACTTCTCTCCAGCTTCCTCTCTATAGAGAGGAGAATTTCCCTGCGCCGCAAGTCCTCATACTGTTCCACCTTTTGCTTGTTCATCTTCTGCACTTTTTCCTTTTCCAGACGGCTCAAGACCACTTTGCGGGCTTTTTCTTGGACAGCCTCTTCAACCACCTGAGCAGCATGCTGGAGCTTTCTCTCTCTCTCTCTAGCCAGTGCTTCCAAGTGCTCCCTCTGCTCTCTTTCCTTCTTCTCCGCTGCCAGTTTAGCTCTCTGGATCTGCATGTCCTCACGCCTGGCCTTCTCCCTCAGTTCCTGGTTCCTCTTTTCCACAAGCTGCTCGTAGTTCTCCTGAGCCTTTGTCAAACTCATCTTCAGGGATGCCTTCAGCATTTCTTTCTCTTCTGCCTCTTGCTTGGCCAGTTCCTTGAGCAAGGCCTCATGCTTCAGCTTCTCTGCTTGGTTGAACAGTCTCTTTTCCTTCTGCAGCTGCACCTCCTTCTTCAGCCTCTTCTGTGCAGCTGTGGACAGCTTCTCTTGCAGGAGCTGCTCTTCTCGCTCCTGGTGCTCCTTCTTGACCTCTTCCTTCGCCTTCAGGTTGAGCTCTTGATGGAGCTTTTTCTGCTTGTCCTCCTTGATGGCCCTCTCCAGCCTCTCCCTCCGCAGCCGCTCCTGCTTCTCTGCTTGCTCCCGCCACCTCTCCTCACACACCAGGAGCTGCCTCTGCTTCATCAGGGCGGCTTCCTCCTGCTCCTGGTTCAGTCTCCCTCGCCGCTTCTCCACCTGGCTCTCCCACATCCGCTGACCCTGCAGGAGGGCCCTCTGCTTCTCCTTCTCCTCCTGCTCCTTCCGCTGCTCAGCCAGGCGCCGCTGGCTGTCCCACTGCAGATGGGCCGCCTGCCGCTGCTCCCGCAGGAGGTTGGCCTCCTGGTGCTTGGCGATCATTAGCGCCGCGATCTTCTTGTCTCTCTCCGGCACCTCTGAGAGACCCTTCTTCCTCTTCACCTCCCTGACGATCCTCTCCACTCTCTGGGCAGTCTGTGGCGAGTGGCTGAGGTCGCCCAGGCTGAAGCTGCGCCCCAGCAGAGCCCCGTTGGCGGCGGCCACCCCCCGCCCCCGGCCGCACACCTTGCCCCCGCGCTCCCGCAGGCTCTCCCCGCTGTAGGACGACGAAGCGCCCGACTCGGAGGAGGTCTTGCCCCAGCTACCCTCGCGGCGCTTCTGCAGCGAGTCCAGGGAGTGGCTCTTGCCCTTGGCGCCCCTCGATGCCCTGGCCTTCCCCCCGCCATGGGCCCGGGGCCCGCCGGCCGCTGCGGCCGCGGCCCGGGAGGAGACGCGGGCGGCGGGCGAAGGCGGCAGGCTGCCGAGGGGCGCGAGGATCCGCCTCTTCTCCTCCCGGATAATCCTCTCCCGCTCCTCCCGGCACTGCTGCAACTTGCGGCGGCGCTCCCGCTCGTAGGCCTCGTAGAGGCCGGCGGCCACCCGCATGGAGCGCCCGGGCGCCTCTCTCAGCAGGTCCCCCAGCGCCCGCGGCAGCAGCTCCACGGGCCGCACGGCGCAGCGGGCGCAGGCCTCCAGCGACCGCGGGCTGGTCAGCACGTACCGGCTGCCCTCCGCCGCCGCGCAGTCGAAGTTGTACAGGTCCAGGTGCAGCAGCGGCGACTGCTCTCCGGGACGGGCCGGCTCTCCCCCCGCTGCCCCCCCGGGCGCCGGGCAGGGCTGCGGGGGAGGCTCGGCCGGCGGCTCCACCATGGCTCGGCCTGCGGGGCAGAGAGCGGCGGCGGGTGAGAGGCGGGCGGCCAGCGCAGACCCCTTTGTGTCCCCGGGCGGGGGCGAGGAGCGGCGGGGAGGGGGCGGCG
>VYZR01086357.1:144928-157725 GCA_013400675.1 Oxylabes madagascariensis
GCCCCCGCCTCCCCGCCGCGAGGGGCCGGGCCCGGCGCTGGCTCGGGCGCCTGGTGAGCGCCCGGCCCGCCAGGAGAGCGTCCTACCCTGCAGGCATCTCCGCTCCTTGTGTGCGCATCCCTTCACCCGTGCCCTGCACCTGCCCCTCCGAGCTCACGTCTTTCCCTGCGCACCTTCCCTAAATGAGCGGCACTTTCACGGTCGTGCCCCCTGTTTTGCGCTGTTCCTGCACACAAACAAGTTCGTCTGTATTTACCATTAATACAGACAAGGCTAAAAGGAGTGTGAGAAGGCGCAGGAGATGCTAACCCAGTTTTACAGATGGCAAACTGAGCCCCAGGGAGGTGGAGGTGCCTGCCTTGGGCCCCCTAGGGAATTCATGCCAGAGCTGGAAAGGAATGGTAAAGCTCTCAGATTTCATTTCAGAGCAGTTTCCAACCATGAAACCTTATTCCCTTTTCTGCTAATGTAAGAAAGCTATTGCTTGGTGCAAAGATGCGTCAGGTGATACAGTACACCTTTTTGAGCACCCACTTTGAATATGGTGCTTGCAGTTACTTTGAAATATCCCTGGTTTCTGCAGGAATCCTGGGCTCAACAGCCTCAGTGGAGTTGAGAAATCCTTTGCTCTGGAAATACCATTCAGCCAAAAGAGGATCACTGCTGCTTGTGGAGCTGCAGAGCATCTGTGCCACTCAGCGGAACAACTCTGATTTTTTCAGGCAGAGGACAGGAATAGTAAATGCACCATTAGTCACTGTGTTATGAAGTTGATGTTTTTCAGCAATTTCTCATTTAACTTCTACAGGTACGCCTTAATATGCTTTGCTTTAATAAGGAAGGATATGGTACTCACCAAACAACTTTCCAGGATGGCCCAGGACAAGCATACAGAGCAAAAGAAGGACCCAAAAAGGCTTGGGAGTTCTCAGCAGAAAGCTGAGGAGCTGCAGGTTGGTTGTCATTTCATATGGTGCAAGCAAAGACTGTGCTGATGAATGTACTGGGTAATGATGCATCCACAGCGAGTGAGCAAACTCCACCAATAAGCCATATTGACTAGTCTGATCTCATTCATTCATCATCATGATAGTCTGCAGGGGACAGTTATAAAGCTTGGTTATTAGTCATGTGAAAAATCCTCAGGCCAGGGAACAGCTCTGCTGTGTGAAGAGCCCAGCCTTGTGGCTGATGGAGCTAACCATTAATACTTGCTGTAACACCGTAGCTGTCAAGCTATAGCCGAGTTCCCACCTCATGGGAAGTTTTAAGCTGGTAAGTGTATATGCCAGGTAAGGTGTAGGCTACTCCAAGCTTTTGGCATGTTGCTATTTCAGCCTTCATCGGGACTGTATTTGGGCCTTGGTCTTTTTGGGTTTCCATGTGGATCTTTGGGAGCCCTGTAAGTGGTCTCCCAAATGCAATTAAAAAGGGATTTATCAGGAGATTTTTAGAACAGTTGGATGTGACTTTAGGAGACATTAACACACACTACCCAAACACAGAGTCATATCCCTACCTCATCAAGACTAAAGGAGATTTGGGATGGGGAAGGAGGAGATCATTGGAGGAGTTTAAGTGGATCGCTGCTAGTGAGTCATTTTCCCAGACACAATTATAAAGCCTAATTCTCTGTTGGCTGGATATATCTAGAAATCCATGTGCTCAGGTGGAGCAGTGCTATAAGGTTACGTTTTAATAAACATTTTTCAGTTTTGCATCACTACTAATGGTAGCAAGAGAAGCAGGGTGGTGGAAAACTGGAACTACAGATAGAGTGGGTGGAAATTTTTGTATCACTTCAACAAATTTTTCCGTATGTCTTCCATTGCTCATGCATTATTTACTTTCCTCCTATCCAACTTTAAAACTACCCATACCTGGGCTCTTCTCTGCTCTCTTCATGGGAGCTATTTCACAACTTACTAAAGCTCATTGCTGAAAGCTTTTGAGTTACTTTCAGCTTCGGTTTTCCCTCTCTTTGTTTTGTCTTCTCTAAGTAATTTGCACTCCCTCCTGCTTGGGTGTATGCCTTACAAATGTTTGTAAACTGTTTCTATGTCTCCTCAGAGACAAGGAATGCATATTGTCATCACAAATCAATCCCCCATAGATGCACAAGGAGCTGTCACCTTCTGTCTCCTCCCAGTGTGTCAGACTCTCATGGTAGCCACAGCCCTGTACTGAGCAGTACGTTCCTGCCCAGCACTTAGCTCTGTGTTGCCTGGCAAGGTAGCTGCGTGCACATTGCTGGTGTGGGTGCGTTGCCTTCCTCCTCTCTAGCTAATTTCTTTGTGTCCCCTTCTCTAATTTTCTAGCTCTCCTAAGGCTAGATCAATATAGTTTGGCTTTCCAGACCTCTTCCCTCCTCTGCCAAGAGGAACGTTATTTGGTGAATTATTTCCTCCTTGCTAAATAGCCTTTGTTTTCCAGGTTGGTCTTCATCTAGTTTGCAATTTCTACTCTCTGTCTCAGGCATTTTATACTGTTGTTGGAACGACCCTGATCCTGAGCTGTTGTGTAGCTACTTCAGCTCTCAGCCCATTCCCTCTTGCTTAGACTCTTCCTGGTTTTGCACCAGAATATTCCTGCACCTTCTTGAGCCCTGTGGATAAGGAGAAAGTCACAGCCTTGGAGAGAGGAGAGTAAGGAGCCCTCTGATGCAATTTTTGCTGGTATTTCCCAGGCATATTGCCCTTCTCTTCCTAGCTGCTGCTGGGACACAGGCACCAAGCATCTGCCAAAATATGTCCCTTCCCTGCCCAGATGCTGCTCCTGCCCCTCTCCCAGGACACATCAGAGCATCTCCAGCACAACCTTCTTCTGTCAGCTGAATGGTTTAAGCACTAATTTAAAACTTTAATGAGGCACTCAGTCTAATGTTTTACTCATCCCCATTGCCATGGTATCCCTGGTTCCTTCCCTCTGAACAGCCACTTGTCACATGCCAGAATCCTTTGTTTACAGTCCTGCAGCCCATCCACCTGAGTGATTTTACAGCCTTCTGTGTGATAATGCTGAACATAAAGTCCCATTTGACTTTATACATTGGGTTTGCCTGATAGCCAAGGTCCGAAGCTCAGAGTGCCACAATGTCAGTGTAACAGCCTGACAAAAGCCAAAGTCCTCTGTGAGATTTCAGTGTTGGTTCATTTTTCACATTTCCCTTGCTTTGCCTTTGGTTTTTGTCACTCTGTGCTTCTGCTCTGCCTGCAGTCCTGGCACAACTTGCCTTTCCCTTCCTCCATGGGTGGCAAGATGGGTGTTTGCCTTTCTTCTGCTGCCACAGACTGCCTGCCAGGGAGAGGTGGCAGGGCCCCCCTCCTCTGTGGCCCCTGCCAGGCTGTTCTGGTGTCGTGAGTGCACAGCATCCTGAGAGACTTCAAAGTAACTGCCCGAAGCTGAGGCATTGTCCCCACCGCTCACAGCCCAGAGGCTTTGCCTAATGTTGTCATCTGTGGCTGACCCTCATCAGAGCCTCTAGGGAAATGGAGCTTCTGGCTTGGGCAGATGCACAGAGCAGGGAAGCAGAGAAGAGATGGGGTGTGAGGAGGTAGCTGGGAGTGGTGACATATGGTGGGGGGTGATGCAGAGGGCTACTGCCAGAAGCAAAATATTTGGCAGCCACTGTGGACAGACTTGCATCGCAAATACTGTATCTTTCACTCTAATATAAAGCTGCAGTCTAAGGCCGGTGTGCTGATGGTGAGTTGTTATTTGTGTTCATCTTGCTGGGAAACACCATGGTGTGTGCTGTTTGCTGTCTCACTGCAAACGGTTACTCCTCAGTAATGAAAAGATTTCGTTGGTCCCTGGTTGGGATCTGCAGAGAGTTGTCTCTCTCTGTATTGAGGACTGGCAGCAGTGTTGGTGCATGGATGCTTTGGGGTCATGCTGAACAGCTCTCTATTTGGCTTTGTGCAACTTTGGCACATCTGCAGTAGTTTTGTATTTGGGTAAACCTAGTCAGTTACCAGGGCTGTTTGAATAAATATATAGTAGGCTGGCAGAGAAAATGAGGGGAAAAAACCTTGTCACTGTGTATTTCCACGGAGACAAGCATAGATGTGAGGGTCGATTTTATTTGGTTTTCGAGATATTCTGTTGTCAGTGATTATTTCTGGAGCAATTAGAATGTTGGCATATATTGGCAGAAACCAAACCTCAGATGTGGCTGTTGAACCTAATGCATGCAGGTCTTCTGGTCAGGCTTGGCTTCTTTAGAAAACTCATGGGTCATGAGGGAGTTATGGAGCCCTTGCACACGGTGAATCATGGAGGATTTGGCCCCAGGGTCATAGAGGGAACTTCAGATGAGGTAAACAAATACCTGAAATGAGTATGAGGATGTCTTTGTTATGAGAGGTCAGAGTACACCACTGGAGTGATCCATGCAGGCCTACAAATTACATGTGCAAGAGCTACTATCCATATACAAATAGTGCAGTATCCCAGAACAGTCTCTAATAAGCAAGTGCCATTGAATGTAAACTCAACAGGAAGGCTACATCCTAATGCTACATGGTTACATTTCCAAGCTGAAGCTGGAATGCAGTTAACATGCCATTCATTTACTTGAAAACTGTTGGTTTTGAGCAAATGATCAGTCTTGCATGCTGCTTCAGTTTCCAAGCTGTGCTATTTATTCTAGCACAGCCTGGAAATCACAACATGAAACTACTGAAGAACAGTGGGAAATGTGACATGGCTGGTGATGCTTTTCCAGGGAATTAAAATGCAAAGTATACTCAAACAGAAAAAAATATCAGATTAAGACTGGAGATTTAAAATTATTTTTGTTTTAACTAATCTGAGGTGTTTATTAGCTGAATAGTAGGATTATTTCTCTTTCTGTATGATTTTTACCTTCACCACTGCTTGGATTTTTATCAGTTAGGTATTTTTAGAACTGCAAAAGTCTCACATCACTCGTCCTTCACCTATTGGAAGCCACATCAGAACATAGTATTCTAGGATATAGTATTTAATGTTCCAATTTAAAGATGAGCTGCTTTTCCATTCCTAGATTGTACTTGGTCTTGCCTGATGGTGCTGTGCCAAGGAGCTGGCAGCCAGAAGGAAAAGATTTGCGGTTTGCTTCTGCTCTCTTCTGGGAGTGATGCACAGCAGGGAGCATGAGAGGGGTCAGGAGTTGGAAGCTTTCCTTGTTTTGCTGTCTGTACACCCATGCTTATGGAGTGTAAAGGGTGTATATGGGGCCAATGACCTCAGCCTGCATTGGTGTCTATTACAGCCTGAGGAGAAAGGCAGAGAGGTATTAAACCCATGATGCCTGCTCTTGAATTCAGGAGAACTGGAAGGCAAATATCCCACTCATGGAGGCAAAGTGAACACACATGGGCAGGGTTGCATCACTCTCCCACATTAGATCCAGAGGAGGTAGCCTGGGCCTGAGTTGCCCCTGCTGGTTTAACACTGTTTAACAAAGACCTGAGCTACCAATGCTGCCATGACTTTGGCCAAAGCCCCTTATGAATAATTATGCTTAATTATGGGTGAATTCCTGCAGCTGAAGCCTACTACCCACAATTATAGGATTACATTTAAATTCCTCAAGTTATACCTATAGTTATCTGCTAAGACTTTGGAGAGGATAACCTGCATTATTCTTTTACAGCATGAGCTGGGATTCTGAATTCCTTAGGCATCAGAGAGCATCTGTCCAGAACCCCTGAGGCCATACAAGTTCCAGTGCAGTTCAGAACCCATCATCTGAATCGCATGTCAGCAAAACCTCCCCAAGGGGGGAAACTGTTCTACCTGAAGAATGAGTAATTGCAACTGGAGACAGTGCCAAATAGATTTTTCTTTTCCATTGGGCTGATTTCTGGGAATAAAGCCAACTGGAAGACTGCTAGAAGAAAATCTTCCTAACTGATCATATTTGCAATCAATTTTTATGCCAGATGTCGCCTCAGAAAATATGAAAGTCAGCAGACAGTAGTTCTAGTATGCAGCTTGAAAAGGGCTGATTTTTATATAAAGAAAAGATTTGCTGCTTTCTTGAGGTGTACAGAGTCTGTATATAGCCAAACAATGCAAAATCATGTGGAAAGAACAGGTGGGAATCCAAGAAGTTAACAAATGTCCTTTAATAAAAACCTACTGTGTTATAGAAAGACTTCTACAGCTACTCTTAATTTTGAGGAATTAGTCAAGAGATGCCTGACTTTCTTAATTAAATTTCAGAGTTGACAGAGGAGAAGCTGAGAGTAAACTGGGCTGCTTTTTGGGAAATTGTGGAACATGAAGTTGTTGGAAAGAAGGAAGGGTTGAGAACAATGGGTGTTATACAGGAACTGGTTCAGTTCTTTGCTTGTCACTTTTTTTAATATGCAAATTGTATGAGTTGGTATCTATGGGATCTGTACCACCCCCTTCCATCTGTGAAGAGGAATAATAGCACCTTCCCTAAGCAGTGCATAGTCAATGTGATAATGAAGCCGTATATTAAATATATTAGATAAACTTGGCAGTGGGAGGGTTTTAAGATAATTGGAAGGTAACTTAAATTGCTTACAGGATTTTATGGTGAAGGAGGTCTTGTCCTTCATCCTTTTTGATCTCCTTTACCTCTTTACTGTAACACATAAGCAGTGATGCAGCTACTGTGTCATTGAACATACTAAAGGGGGTGGGATGGATGGTTTACCATAAGAGTTTTGTAGAATTGGTGCTTCCTATACATGTATGTATAGGTCAGATGCTGCAGTTTCTCTCCTTGAACTAACAGGCTCACTGTACTCAGTGATTTGGGTTTTGTTGTACAATTTTTTTTCTTCCAACTCTCATGCTTTTTAGCACAGTGTAGGGATGAGATTCATGAGGTGGTGCTAGTGCAGGTCCATGGCACTGAAGAACACGACAGTGAGATACCTGCAGATATAGTGCAGGATGGCTGCTGTACAGTGGCACTGTGTCCAGGCAAATTGTTCTGCTGGGATTTGAGTGCCATTTCTGGAACATGGGTTAGGTGTGGATTGTACCCAAATGAAGCAAATGCTAAGAAGGCAAATGTGATCTTCTGGTTTATTGGGCAAAGTGTCTCTGATAGGAAGGGAGTACACTACTGGTCTGCAAGGTAATGAGGAGACCCTGTGCAGAACACTGTGTGTTATTCCTGTGTTGGGAAATCCTGCAGGCAAGACCCTGGTGTTAAAAAGATTAAATTAAGTTTGAGACAGCAGGGCTAGTTAGGACGATCAGTGAACCAGTAAGCTAGCCTTAGGACAGGGCATTAAAAGTATTTCTATCCTGGAGCCTGTAAAATGAAATTCGAGGCAGGATGAGGCAGGCCTTTAAAAATATGCGAAGGACCAGGCAATTTGCTCAGCCAGTGCCTTTCATGTATCCTGCATTTTGCTGTGCTAACCCAGGGACATGTCACAGTCACCCTCAGAAATACAGACTCTGAAGAAACTGCTCCTGTGAAAACCAGGGTGGTTTGTTGACTTCAACCGTAGCAAGACCTACAGGAAACTCCCTTTTCCTTGCTCTGAACATTTAGCCCTTAAGTGAAGTGGAATTAATACCATTGTGCTCTGTGGCTTGAAACTAGCACAACTGGAGCAGAAGTCAATTTGCTGTATTTGAAAGAAAATTAATTAAGGCCTCCTTTGTTTCCCTCAGAGAGAAAAGCTCTGGGTAGTTTCCAGGAGATGATTTTTTTTGAGCTTCGCTGGTAGAGGTCTATATGTATAGAACAAATATTGTGCACCTTCAAGACCCAAATCCCTATAAACTCCAGGTTGTGAGCTGAGTCTTCTGGCTGCCATGACAGCTCTGGTGACTGCTGCACAGCTCTATGTTGCATTTCAAGTCACAGAAAGAAAAAAATCTCTTAATGCAGGGCATATTTATGGTATTCCAAGAAGGGAAATGTCATGGCAAGGATGATGCTCATTGCCAGGTTTAGGCTTACCTGTTCTTCATCAGCAGACTGTGAACTTAAGTGCCCTAGGAAGGCAAAAGAGAGGATGATATGCCAAGATTTCTCTTTTATTCTTGTTTTTCCCATGTTGCTTTAATAGTCTTTTGGAGATGAGCTGCTCTGTTTACATCTACTCTGAATATTAATAATGAATAATGCCCTGCTAAACACAAAAAATGTGCGTGGTTTCCAGTGTATGATACTGGAAGTGCAACTGAGGGCTATCAGAGCAGGAGATGTGTGCAGAAGGAAGTGGGGAAAAAACAAAAGCAAAACAAGAGACATATAATCTAAAGGAGGCTAGTGGGCTGTGAGGATTTCAAAAGCACTTAAAAACTGATTTACTCCTGCACAAATCCCATTTCAAACAAGTTGCCAATGAATAGGTCACAGAGGTGTTACCAGCAAGGAGGCAAAAGAACAAGAGTGTGTGTGGCTGTCATGTATGCCCAAGTGGGAGATGCTGTTTGCTAGAATGAGGCCTGGCATG
Source organism: Oxylabes madagascariensis (assembly GCA_013400675.1). Classification (NCBI taxonomy): domain Eukaryota; kingdom Metazoa; phylum Chordata; class Aves; order Passeriformes; family Timaliidae; genus Oxylabes; species Oxylabes madagascariensis. The sequence continues at coordinate 153,370 of VYZR01086357.1, forward strand.
CTGGCAGCTCCAAGAAACAAAAGGCATCTCTGGTGTGATGCCAGCTACCTGCTTCCCCACTGGAATCTGGATGTGGGGGCTTGATGAAAACAGCAAAATATGAGTAGCTGTCCTTATCTTAGCAGTAAGAGCTCTCTCTGAGAAAAAAGGGTTTGTGAGAGAGTCCTGTGAAGCCAAAAAGTCTTTGATGACTGATCTGGGAGCTCAGGGTGTCTGTAGCAGCCTGTCCTTAGAGTGAAGCTGTCTTAGTCTTTTGGTTTGCTGGCTGGGCAGCAATGTGGAGGAGAGAACAAACAGCATGGAGTAGGTACAGCACTCCCTCTTTGTCTGCAGGGGCACGCAGCACTGAGGAGAAGGAGGTCACATAGGATGGTAACATTACCAAGGGCTCATGGCCAAGGATAGATTGTGTGACAGCCTGAAGTAACATTATCTCTTAGACTATGTTTTTTCTCCTCTGATAATGCTTAGACTGTCATGAGACCTTTCCTAGCCGAGCACGACCATCAGAAATCTTATTTTATCAGTGGCTTTTCTCAGAAGTGAAGTTACCTTGAAATTGTAGTCATGTTAGATATGTGGCACCTACCTGAACAGAGTTCAATAACTTTTGAAGTTGTATTGGTTTGCATGGCCAAGCTTTGGTAGCAGTGGGGAGGGGTACAGGAGTGGCTTCTGTGAGAAGCAGCTAGAAGGTTCCTCCATGTCCAGCAGAGCCAATCCCTGGTGGCTCCACAGATGGATGTGCCTCTGATCAAAGATAACTGCCAGTTAGATATGGTGGTAATGCCTGTCCTTGAAGGACTGCACCCTGTGGAAGAGTGACCCACACTGTAGCGGTTTGAGCAGCACTGTTGCTGTGGGATGGCCTCAGGTTGTGGCAGTTCGCAGAGAGCTGTTGCTTGTGAGATGGACTCAGGTTGGAGAAGTTCATGGAGAACTGTCTTCTGTGGGAGGGACCCACAGTGGAACAGGGGAAGGACTCCTGTCCCTGAGCAGCGTGAGAAGCCACGGGTGATGAACTGACCATAACCCCCATTCCTTGTCTTCCTGCACTGATGGGGGAGGAAGTAGAGCTCAGGAAGGAGAGAGGGGTGGAGGGAAGGTGTTTCAAAGGTTTTATTTTACTTCTTATTATCCTGCTCTAATTTTTTTTACTAATAAATTCAATAATGTCTCTAATTCTATCCTGGATTTGTCCGTGATGGTATTTGATGAGTGATCTCTCTTGGTCCGTATGAACTCTTTGTTATATTTTCTCTCTCCTGTCCAGCTGCAGAGGGGAGTGATAGANGGGCACAGGGGCGTGGTGCGGGAGCCTCTGGGACGCGCGGGGGCGTTTGGGGTGACGGGGGTGTTCGAGGTGACGGGGGGGGCGTTCAGAGTCCCCCGGCGGGTTTGGGCAGGGGGCGCGGAATCGTTCGGCAAGGATCGGGGATGCTGGGGGTGCACGGCGTGTGTCCGGGCCGGGAGGGCAGTCCGGGCTGAGGGGGCCCGGGCNTCTGGCCTGTGTCAACCTACTGCAGAAGTCCACCGTGGGAGGGAAGGAATGGGCAGATGTGTGCAGGAGGGTAAGAAGTACCATTTGTTTTCACAAGGTTGTGAAAGGCTTTTGGTAGTTTGAATGGCAGGATACAAATTTCAAGTCTGGGATTAAAAATATGTCTCTTTTATCTGATTAATCCAGTGATAGATCTGGATCCAGAGGGCAGCAACTGTCCCTGTGGGGTCTATCAAGCCATGCAGAACAATGTGCATATGCAGCACTATGTTTTATATTGTTGTAAAACGTGTCCTCTCCAGCCCATCTTCCACTGCCATCCCAGTGCTGCAGGCTTGCCAAAAAAACCAGGGGAAGATGTGGTGTGGGGTGTCTCACTGCTCCCATGTATGGGCTACCCTTTTCCCCAGCCCTGTGCTAGTGAGTCTGATCAAATCCCATTGGTGTCTCTGCCAGAAAGGAGTGTATTGATGGACTAAGATTTATGTGATAGTAAAACTCCTTCTGTGGAGTAAAAGCAACATCCATAACCATTGGATAAGAAATTAATTGTTTAATCAGATGGGGCCACACAAAATAAGCATGCTTTGACCTTCTGGTGGAGTTTGGCAGCTTTTATGCTTTAAAATTTCTGTTACTGAAAATGAACCGTTTCAATGAATTATTTATTTTCGTCTCCATTCAAGCAACCTGAAAGCAACCATTAGGAAAATTGTGCGAAAATACCTGGGCTGAGACCATAAGCTTTGGGCCAAAATACCTGGGTTGAGACCATAAGCTTTGTGCCTTGGGGAGAGGTGCTCTGATGGTGGCAGCTCCTGACCTTCCTTTATTGATACATGTAATAAAGAGAAAATGCTCCACTTCTTTCTTCAGAACCTGCAGCCTGAAAAGATTGGAACCAGTCGGTCACAGGCATTTGCCTGGAAGAGGGCTGTGACTGTTTTGGGGGCAGTTGGTGGCTTTTACTTCCTCTGAAGTATTGGCAGTTGGCTATTGCTGATAACAGGATGTTGGATTAGACTGGCTGGTGGTCTGGTGGAGTGTGGTAAATCCAACGTAAAAGGCATTAGTTAATGTCTGTGTGATACTTTGGACATTTAAGATGGTCTGTAAATGCTGATTTCTGTGATTCCATGATAAAAAAAAAATAAGTGCAGCCAAACTAGTCTATCTGAGGCCTTAAAGGAAGAATATAGTGTTTTTTATTATGGCTTGATACATTTATAAAGAGAAATATGTATGAATGAAAATTACGGAAACAAGGTATGGCACAGAAATAAAAGGATCTCTAAATGTTTAAAAAACTTGAACTGGTTGAAGCCAAAAATGTGAGGAATCAGCCCCTAATGAGAAGTCATTTTGGTGAGAATTTGCCAGGAATTTCACCTTTCTCTGTGCATTAATGCCATGAGCAGAGGGCGTACTGTGGCAGCCTCCTCACAGCTCTTTTATTTCAGAGGTACAAAGGTTTCTGAACTTTTCCTTCAGGCCCAGGACAGCTGCACTAATTGATCAAAGCACAGCAAAACACAGGCCAATATTTTCACTCCGTGCCTTCCACCTTTGCATCTGAGATTTCACAAAAAGAACAGCTGTGTGAATCAGCAGGTTTGTGTGCAGCTCTAGCTCCCACTCTTCCTTCCTGCCTTTAGGCATGTTTTCCGGATGATGAAGTAGTTTTTTCCTGCTTTTTGGTGTTGAAGTGCTTACAAGGGGTGTATTTACAGGGAATGTTTTGTGATGTATCATATTCATCTCCTACATATGATGAAATGATGGTAAGCCATTGGTAAGCTATAACCTATTATGGGTTTTTACTATGAATGATCATCATACTATTGCTGAAAAATAGGTGAACTTCCCTTCACCTTTTCAGTAGAACTACAGATGGTTCCTTCCCCATATAAGAGGGAGAACAGCTCACTCTCTACAGCAAAATATGAATAATGTGGCAGATCCATAGAAGGCAGGTGTTAATTCAAGCATTAGAAAGGAAAGCAAAGCAAAGCAAAGAATCCTTCCTTGATTCCCTGAAGGCACTTTTGGATACAGGAGTGTTATCTTCATCTTTTTATGGAGAGGCCGTACGAAGCAGATGAAGAGAGAAGAGGTGACAAGAAGGTGTAAGTATCGCCCCACACCTGCACAAACAAAACCCTTGTGAGCATGAGTGTGACCTCCCGCAACAGCCCAGCCTGAGACCTTCCAGCCAGCAATCTGGCTCTGCTGGCAATGCACAGCAGGACGGACCCAGCTGTGGCTTGTGCCACCACAGTGTCACCAGCGGAGTGACGAAGGGTGTGCCAGCAGGTGAGCTGGTGGGACAGGGCAAGGAACGGACTGGCAGGAGTGTGCCTGCCTTTGGCAAGAGCACTGGGGTGCCTTCCGTGCCGCTGTGGCCAGTTCGCAGCAGCGTGCCCGTGGCCGATCTCCGCACTGCTCCAGCTCTGCGGTGGCTCCGCAGCCGCCACAAAGGCAAGGGGCACCCTCACGGTGCGCTGCCCCCGCGGCCCGGCGAGAAGGGGCTGGCAGCGCAGGGGAACGGCCGGGGCCATGCAACGCCGCCCTCCCCCGCTGCTGCGGAGCCGCTTCCGCTCCGGCACACAGCGGCAGAAGGCCGGGGAGGGCTTCAGCTCCGCTCACAGCCGCCGTGCCCCGGTGCCGGGCCGAGAGCGAGCGCCACGTGTCCGTGCGGCCGCACGCCGCCCCGCGGAGAGGCGAAGAGGCCCGCAGCGCTCCCGCCGGCTTCCAGCACCGGCGGCGGTGGCTGGATGCGGGGGGGCGCCGCTCCGCCCCGTCCCTCAGCGGCGGCAGCGGCGGCCGATCCCGGGCCGCGCTCCGCCCCCCGCAGG
>VYZR01086357.1:158039-187947 GCA_013400675.1 Oxylabes madagascariensis
CCCCGGGCGGCCCCCGCGGGAGCGGGGGGAGCCGTGCCCGGCTGCGGCCCCGCGCGGGGCTGGCGGTGCTCGGGGCTGCGGCGGAGCCCTTCCCCGCCCGGCTGCCCGGCCGCCTCCCTTACATAATGTCACCTGTGGTACCTGCGGCTCCCTCGTGTCACGGCAGCGGGTGGTCGGTGGTGACGGCAGAGCTGGGCTTTCTCTGAGGTCAGCGGTCTTAAAGTGTGTGCGTGTGTTTGGGCGTGAGGATTCGCTCGGTGCGGGATGAACCTCTAGGGTTTGATACCCCTGAGTAACAGCGGATAAGCGTTCGCTGCTGTCTTCTCTTTTTCCTTCCGCAGAGCTTTTGGGTGCGTGGGGAGACACAGGGAAAGTGGTGTCTGAGATGAAGGTGGTAGTGGAGGCACTGCTGTGGGCAATTCAACGTGAGAAACTTTGTGTTTGTTAGGTTTTCATCTTTGCTTTCTTCTTATGGTGCCTTAACACTGTCCAGAGGTCAGAGCTTCCCTAGCAGCTGCCTTTACACGTGTGCAGTGCTTAGGCTGAGCCTCTACGTGTGCGTGTAACAAATCTATGGTAAATCCCCTGTAGAAGACCTGGAACTCAAAAATAGCTATGCTAGGCTTCTCAGAACTGACAAGCAATAATTGTTGTAAGTATCCCTAAAATTGGGTAAAGGATGAAAAAATACCGTAATAAATTGTTCTTATTTCTAATATACTAATGAAAATAGTGACACAGTTTTTCGTCTTTGTAGTGTTCTTTTTAAACAGATTAATGCAAATACAGTAGTTTCAAGTGGGCGTATTCTCAGGGGGTTACATTATTGTGGGGAATGGACATGATCTCAGTATAGTTACAGTAACACGGATTTTGTTGAGTGGAAGGGGATGAGAGGAAGTAAATATATAAATTAAAAATATCCTGAAGTAGTCAAGAGCTAAACTGAGCCGATGGGCAGAGAGGATCTTGCACTTGTCTGCACTTCCTAGTGGCTTTTTGTGTGTGTTCCCATAAAAGCTATTATGTAATGGTGCTTCTCTTGGCAGGAATCTATTGTCACCGTAATTCCTGAGGTTTCTGGAGCAGTGCAGCTTGTTCAGAAGAGTCGTGGTCAGAACAATGGGAAGAAAAGTTCTTAAGAGGAGGTTTTAACCTCTTTAATTTTTCATGCAGTAGGACTAAGCTCAAGACATCTGGATCTTTTCCAGAGTATCTTTACCGTCCTCTATTGTTCAGCTTGTCTTTCTCTTCTCGTAGGCTGCGCTATAGCTGTCGGGCACCAGCTTGCTGCTTACATCTGCGTCAGAGCTGGGAAAATATTGACTCTCTCCTTTAATAATATTTGTTATACTTCTCTTTTTAGTGTGGTTTTTTTTTCTTTTCCCCTCTGAACAGATGCAGAAGTGATATAGTTAGAGCACCTAAATGTTGCTTAGACAAGAAAATATCTCGAGATAATGGAGAAAGGGAACTCTCCCAGTTCTCATCTCTAGTTTGAACTTGTCTGTATACATCAAAGGGAGGCAAAACACCTAAGCAGAGAAGGAATTTACATATTAAATGCCAGTGCTCTGAGGATCGGTGCTCTCAGTGGTGTCTGTAGTTTATCGTTGATTTCATCCACCTCCTCTTCAGGTGTCTGCCCTAAATCTCTTTGCAAGTCTGCCTCCTTTTCTTCTTTTCATGACATGCTATTTTGAGGGGGTATATTTTGATGCAGAGAGAATAATTCTTTCTAGTAGTGTAATCTGGTGGCCAGCTGTGGCACTGGCAGCTTTACAGATCATACTTCTATCTTTATAACTTTCCTGTTGTTTCTGGTAGTAATTCTCTAAGCAAAACTTCAAGAAAAAACTACTTTTTCTCATTTGCAGTTTCATCTTCCCTCTTACATTGGCTTGTCCTGTTATTTAAATGAGTGTTTTGTGGACCACTAGAAAAGACAGTACCATCTGAAAGTAGGAAAATATGTTTCTTTAAGGGCCACTGGGTGAAGGACGTGCTTAAAAGATCGGCATCTTAATCTAACTAGATTTTAAAATTGAGGGTCATTGTAGAGCAAAGTAGCACATGATAAGGGAGCCATAACCTCCTCTTAGACAAGTTATTGTCAAAACCCAGGTGCCCCCATAACCTCTTTAAGGGGAGATGACTCTCTGAAGTGTGGGTCTGGGAAAGTACTGATCTCGAGGCGGGAATTTCCCAACCACAAGTGTAGCAGAGACTTTGGCTCTGTCCCCTTCTCTTTCTGCTTGTCATGCAAATTGACCACCTGCAGACTCTGAGGAAGACCCAACGTCCTTGAGTAGTGCGGTGCTCCCTGTCTCTGCTGAAACAGTTTCCACACAGTTATCAGCAGTTTATATTTAGCGCAGCGCGTGAAGGTGGACTGAAATGGCTGCTTGAGCACAGCTGCCTGGGCAGTCAGCAAGTGATGGTAACTGAAGTCACTAAATGTGTGTCCTGCCTGGAGTGTAGTGGTTTTGATGGAATTTGTTCTGTCTTGGGGTCATGGTGGTTTTCTGCTATTTTGCTCCTGCCTCGAGAATTGTTGCAACTCTCAGTAAGAGCAGCTTGCCATGGTCTTAACCTCAGCTGTGCTAAAATCTACGTAACCGTAGATTTTGGTTTCTGTGACGGTTCCTCTTGCATCTTTTCTGCTTTTTATCGGTGTACTTGCTCACAGCACAGCCATCTACTGCTGTACCACCCAGATACGCCTCTTGCTTGTTCTGCTTTTGTGAGCAAACGGATGTAAGTTGCTGGCCTCTGGCAGTCCAGGAAGGTTGGACGCTGCACTCTGGGTCTGTGTCAGGCCACTGCTGTTTTATTTTTTTTTCCCCTTTTGAAAGTTGCATCTCTTTTTGCTTGCCTGTGATACTTCTAGAGAAGCCCATTATATACGAATAACTGCATGAAAGGACAGTAGCTTGGAATCCTTGCTCCAGAGTTTCCTGGACTGTGTCCTTTTGTGCACTCTGCTTGGCACAGGGACTCCCCGCAGCTCCTCTGCCCTCTGAGCCACTTGTCGGCTGCTGTAACCAGCTGATCCCAGCTGATCAGGCTTAGCTGGGAGAGGCATCTTTCACTGGCAGGGTTGGTCCCACAACCTGTTTGCCTGAAAGACTGGAAAGGAGGGAGGAGAAGCAGCAGGATTGAATTCTGCTTTAGGAATATGTAAATAGAAACATGAAGTCATTTCCTAGAACAGGGAAGGGGAAAAATTAACCCATATAAAGCAAAGGTATTGTGGTGTTACTTACAGTAGATTTCTTTTGCCAAAATACAGTAGTCTGTAATTATGTTTATCTAGTTGTCATGACAAGTGTCATGTCCTTAGAAATGCTATCCTACTTGTTTAATCTCTTGTCATTAAGTTACTCTGGGTACAAATAGAATTATTTCAGATACAAAAATTTAACCTCCAGCGCAGAGTGCAGTAGTTGGGAACAGGTAGCTGACTTCAGTGAAGCATTCTCTTGTCTTTTTAAGCCCATCTGTGTAATTCATCTGGCTTTGCTGGTCTGTAGTTATACAGACGGTATTTTCCCTGACTCCGCTAGAAGTCTTGTTTATGCAGCTGCAAAAATTGATTTTAAGTTTAATCAGTAGAAATACTTCGTATAAATGTCAGGAAGTGAGCTTTTGTATGTACCAGAAAAAGTTTTCATCTGCCATTCGTATGCTGGCTGTTTTGTTACTGAGCAGTGGCAGCAGCTCCTACCCTCTCACAGGAAGCTTAGTGCTCTCACGTGGCTTACTACATGAAACAGTCTGCAAAGTCTGTTTTCAGACTAAGCATAGTGATGCTAATAAGAGACCAGTGAAAGTCTGGCCTGTTGTTTGCTTGCTTATTTATTTATTTGAAATATTTGTGTGTGGTATTTCAAGACAGTTTTTTAAGGAAGCTCACGCTGAAGAGCTGCAGGACCAGGAGTTAGAGGTGTAAAACCCCGACTTCTTTCCCACTGTCTCCGTCGTCCCCACAGCTTCTGTCTTTCCCTGTGTGTTGGACAGGGGCAGGCTCCAAAAGTGGAGTGTACACGGAGAACTTTCTCTGCAGCACAAAGGATCTATGTGTCTCATGTCACTTTGGTGATTCCCTGAGGGGAACTGCTGTCGTGGCAACCAGCCCATCAGCAGTAAATTGGCTTCTTGGTATAAGTGAGTGTTGAGTGGAATGGGTTGGTCATCACTGCTGGTAATCTTGTAACAAGGCAAAGTGCAGCTTTTGGAGCTGGTTCAGCAGGGTCAAGGGAAATTGGCCACTGGAATCACTTTTTATGTGGTAAATAAAACACCACACCATATTTGTGCTATAGAATAGAATGGCTGTCATTCTCACAGTGTATACTTGCCATAGGAGTAACTTCCTTGTAGGCAATTGAACTTTGCAGGGCTGAAATGTGCACCGTTTTAACCTCATGCTCAGAAGTGAACCAGCTTCAATACCATGTTTCTGTTCATAGCTCCCTTAGCTTACACTTCAAAAGTGCCAGGACCATTTGGAAAACTTCAAAGCCATTTCAATTTTTCCTCAACTAATTTTCCTCACAGTTTGTAATACTACTGTGCTTCACTGCTGTTCCTGTTTTTTGTTTGCATTGATTTAATGGGATTTTGTAATAAAATGAGTGGGAATTGCAAGAATTTCTGATCAAAACCAAGTTTACAGCTTGTTTGGGAATAAAGATAGAAAAGAAGTTACGTTGGTATATTGGATCTCTTTTTGCAGGACTTTTAGGGGTACATAAGTTTTAAGAGGGAAACCCTGCTGATAAATCAGTCTTTAAAAAATAACCTAGCAAACCAAAACTAAACAACACCCTTCCCAACCCTCCAATTTCTGTAAGTAGGCTTGAGAATTATGTTCTTACTTTATATAAAAATGCAGGTCTTTAAATAGCTAGGCTTGTAATGTGATTTCTAACAGTAGCTGTTAAAGGCTGCTTGCTTTGAAAGGAGCTATAGTTTGTATATGTAGTGTTAAACCTATAGATTAGTGAAATGTTTGAATGTCTTTGACCTATTTAGGCTCTTTGGGTTTTCTTTTCTCTGTAAATAACTTCCTAAAAGTCTTCAAGGACAATATATTAGAGCAGCCCACACTAATACAGTTATTATCCCACTGGGGGATGTGCCAGAATCCCCTTTGGGTATTGTAGCCCATTTGTGCTGACTACTGTCAAATGGCATTTTATTTGTTAGACCTAGTAAGGTGCTCTAATGTTAATTAAAACAGCTCCCCCTACCCCTTCTTTAAAGGAAGGAATGCATACTGGATAAGTGTTGCTCTCTAATGAGCCAAAAGCCAGATGATGTGCAGTGAAGACAGCAGTAATTTATCATTCTTTGCTGTGTATGGATTCATTGTATTTGAAATCCAAGACAGAATTTGCCTCGCAAATACCTTGTATGGGTTATCCCTTGGTGTTGGTACGCAGACTGAGGAGAATCTCTTCTGTGCTGGAACACCAGCCTGGGAGGGTGATTGACATATCTGCTTTTCAAGAGAAGTGTCAAAATTGCAGAGCATTGCTGAGAGGGTATGAAAGCTTCACATCTCCATCTGCTGCCGCATATGCCACTGGCGAGCCAGTGGCCATATGTGCGATCATCCTGAAAGCTTTAAAGCCAGCTTCTCTCTGAGGGCCCCTCACTCCTTTTCAAAGTCCAAAAAGGGCATGCTGCTTGCTTCAGGAAAGGGAGGGTCCTGTTTTCCCCTTAGGAAAATTGAGTAGTATGTCTTTATAAGCTAAAGCTCTATTGCAAAGAGCTGTGTGATCCTGAAATGCTGCGGACTCATTCTGTGATGTGCAACAAAAGCGTGCTGGCGACTCATTTCAAGCTTTGCCCTGGTATATAAGGAGACTACAAACCCATACAAACTTACTAAGAGATTAATTAAAAATAATTTCATGGGTATGGGAAGCAAGGTTGTAAGATCAGGATTTGTGTCTTTTTGTAAGCATATCAGAAATGTGAAAAGCAGTTTACTAGGTTTACTTTTCATTTCATTAGCTGTGAGAACCTTCATCTCAAGTCTGTTTGTGGTTTCCTGTCTTGCAGGGCTTGCACACTTCTGTGGCTTAAAAAGCTGACATTTAAATGTGACAATAAAATGTTTAACAACAAAGAAGACCTTTAAGCAGGCTAGACAAAAATTCCTTTCAGCTGCATGGCTTTTGCTCTCACTTGGATGACCAGTTTTCCCAGTTCTCAGTTTGTTGTTGGACTTTCAAAAGTGGAGAAGGTTGCCTTATTACTAACCATCATTTTAAATATTGGAATTTTTAGTAGTAATACTGAATAAAAAGGGTGTATATGGTGATGAGACAGTAAAACATACCTCTGAATTTTAGCACCATAGAAAGAAATTTCTCCTATGCTTATCTGGAAAGTATGCAGTATTTGCAATCTCTGAAAGTGCATGTGTGCGTCTGATGGCTGGACTTGACACAGTTTTAATATGCGTATTTTGGGTAATTTTGGGGAAGTTTCTGTCCCGCTGGAAAAAAACCCCAGCAAGCAATCTTGAGTGCTGCTGAAAAATGTTTTTGTAACACTCTGCTACACTTGAAACTGTTCTCTTCTTATCCTTGAGATTTTTAAATGGAATGTGTGAGGATAGTTTGCATATTCTTTGATTTTGAGTAACTTGTGCAGTATAGCTCAGACCCAGATATGACTTTTGTGAGTAACGTCTGTACCTGAAGCATAGCTGTGTGCTTGTGTCCTAAAAACATTGAGCTACTTCTGCCCATCAAGCCTCCTGCTCTTTTATGTGACAGTGCCATTCTTAGTACTCACAGCGCTAATATCTACTTTTTTTGTGCAGTTCTAGGTGTGTGAATCAACCTGTTGTCACTGAATCGTCAGTTTAATCTTGCTAACTTCACAACTGTTGTATGCCAGCCTGTGTCAATACCAGGTAAGATGAAAGCTGATGCTGTTACTTTGTTTCTCCTGAGTTTTTCCTTTTAAAACCCGCATTTTGTCCAAATGCCATGACTCTTCTGTAAACTGAAGGCAGAATGTGCTGCCTTCCACGTTCTCATCTTGCAGTGAGACAGCCACTGGTGTTAGCATCTCTAGCTTTTGAAACAGGAAGTATTCTAAAATGTTCTTAGGTTCTGACTCCTTTGTAGCCAGGCCTTAGCATTTTTCTTGACAGCTCTGTTAACCTGGTTTTTGTGGTGTTCAGATACCACAAGCTGTGTTTTTTCTTTGTATTCATCACTCACCACTCCCTGGTTTTGCTGTAGAAACTACTGAAGTCTTTCCTGCCTTCCAGAGTTAAACATGCATGATAAGTCACCTGTGCTATCTGACCTTTTCTCTTGAACAAAAACTAGGTTTTGTTTTGATTTGATTTTTTCCCCTATCTGCTCCCAAATGTTGCCTTTGAAAACCTATCACAGAAGGATCTTACTTGTATATTGTATATTTGATGTTTTAGTTGTAAAAAGCTGCCCAGATATGTCTTTCAGAGAATTAAACATAAAACTGTTATTTGGACCTCATCCTTTTATCCCGCTTTAAAGAAGGGGTATAGATTGCAGGGGGGTGAGGTGGGGAGGAAATCCCTTTAATGCTTTCAACAAGGTTATTATCTAGTGCTCTAGGGTGTCCTAGTGCAGACAAACTAATGTGAGCCTTTGTTCTGATGCTAATCAAGATAGGGATAATTCTTCTGACTATACCCTCTTCCCCTCAGAACCCTCTAGCATTGGTAAGGCATTAAGCTCCTTTGCTACCTCTCTTTTTGCTGTGCCTCCCTGATGTCCTTGTTTTCTGTAGCTGCTACCTTGAGTGCAAAGTTTTGTGTTTTAAGAAGTCCTCATTAGGAATGTCTACTTAAATATTATGAGATTTTTTTGAGTGCTCCTGGGTGGTATTTGTACACTTCAGTTTAATAGATATCTTGGTGGCTCTGTGTGTGTGTGTTTATTTTTTGAATCATTAGATAAAAAAACCCAACTCTTTGTTGACGCGAGACACACTGGATTGAATGCAGTGGTATTTTTTGCTGCATGTTGGGACATGTAACTGAAATTTAGAAGATATTTTTCATTCTGTCTCTTCTTGGCCAAAGCAAACAAACGCTGTTTCTCAGATGCTTTTTAAGGATTCCTTAAGAGACTAACTTCTGATCCCTAGTCCAAAGAGCTCTGTAAGTTTTCTATAGTGAATGTGTGTGTGACCTAGATAATGTTTTGGTTTATGCCAGTAATCTGCTCTCAGCCTAAACATAATCTGCACAGCATCGGAGATAAGCTTGAAACCTAAGTATATAGTGAAATATGTCTCTGCCTGTGATGTAACACAAAAAATATTGCCTCTTCACCACATCTTATTTGTGACAATGGGGAAAGGATGGTGCAGAAAATACGGTTATGTCTCATGTGGAATGCTTGCATCAGACAGAGCTGTGAAAAAATGTCATGCAGATCAAGAAGAGCGGGGAAGAAGTATTCGGAGTTAGCCTCTTTAGCCTTTCCTTGGCAGTAAGAAGCTGATGAGAAGCTCATCCTTGCACTCCTAAAAGCAGGTCTGCTAATATAGCAGTGCCGTTAGTGATAGTGGGCTCTCTGAGGATCGATGGTGGCAATCCTCCATGGATAATCTGTCCTGGGTCTGGCTGGGCTGGCCTTCTGGTGAGTTTGTAAGGGAGCTGGTGGTCTTTCACTAGGGGCTGTTCCCTCCACAGGGTGGTTTGAGTCCCTTTTTGGTATCAGTCCAGAACAGAGGGATAGGAAGGATTTAGACAAGTTCAAGATCTTCCCTAGATGACAGAGACTGTGTATGTGTGCACAGCTAGCATGAGCATATTGGTGCAATGCTCTCATGTTTCATTTTGGTGGAGTGTTTTTCCCCAATGCAAAATTGGAGAAGTCCTGCAGTGATGATGTAAAAATCTGATTTCTTTTCAAACTGTGCAGTTTTTGCCTATGTAGACATAGAATATCTAGATAAGCTGAGCCCAAAAACATTTGCGAAGAGGTAATGGGGCAGAGGGAGAGGCTCCATCAGAAGATTCTCAACTGATGAGACTGACTTGAAGTGCTTTCTGCCAGTGACTATGCACAGATGCAGGGTGTACATTTCAAAGTAATCCATCCTGGCTCCTTGATGCAAACCTGCATGGAAGCATTAGCTGTGGGAAGGGGTTTATCAGCACTTCTAAACAGTGTTGTTTTTTAAGGTCGATTCTGTTGACAATATCCTGAAGAGACATCACTACCTGATATGGTACATTTTATGTGGGTAAAATTATGGGCTAGGTGTAACTGCCTTTGCCTAGTGCTATTAACCCAACAATTGTTAAATCCCAGGAAATGCTTATTTTCAGAGTGATTGCTTTTGCAACCTGAAAATAAAACCTGGAAGATATATATGGTGTTGGTTTTATATTTTCTTTACCATTGATTTGCATATGCAGGGCATTTCCTGCAAAGGGGTGCCCTGTACTTAGTTATTCATATTCTATCACTTTTCAACATCCAGCTCATCTTTTGTGATTTGAAACAAAGTAAGTTGATCCCTGGTAGCTTGGTTGACATGGGTACCTGTGTCCAGTGTTTTCTACTGTCTCCAGCTAGGCATCTTACAGAGTGATGCACATGCTGCAGGCTTTCCAGGCATTGTTCCAGACAAGTCTTGCTGAATGTGAGATATGGGATAAGATTTATTTTTATTGTCTGATGTACCTGGTGTCAAGCAACCATACTTGCTAAAGCAAGCTGGTATTTTATAGTCCTCTTGCATTGTGCATTTAATTGCTGCATAACTGATTCCTTCTGTGTCAAGCAGGCATTGATTTTGAGGTTTTTATGCCAACATTGATTTTGGGCGGTTTTTATACCATTTGTTTAACAGGCTCCCAGTACATAGGGAAATTTTGCACCCTCTTTCCACTTAAAGTAGTACTTGGAGCTGTTGAGAGGTATTATTCAGCTTAGAAAACACAGTGCTGTGTCTTAACAAGGGCTTGTGTATATCCTAAACTCTGTGAAGATACAGCCAGGCGCTGTCAAGGTGCTCAGAGAAGTTAAAGGCAGCACTTTCTTCCCTTTCAGCAGCTCACACAGACTGTTCAATTTGTTTAATCCCCATAAATGGTGACTTTTATAGGATGGATATACTAATAGAGGTTTGTTTGTTTGTTTTTCCTACCATGCCACAAAGATCAGTATTAAATGTAAAATCAGTAAATTTTATCTACATGTTTTTTCCTCTAAGACTCACAATTACTTTAGTCTTTCTTGTCTTTGACGACTTCTCTTTCTTGGCTATGGAGCCAAAAATGTTGTAGGTGATAATGGTAGAATTCCCTCTAAGTGTAGAAGGCAGCCTGTTTTTCAAATTGAAAAAAAATGTTTTTGAATGTAGGTGAGGTTCAGGAGGACAATGAGATATTTGAAGAAGGATTTTTGATGCTGGCTTAATACTTTAGTATACTGGGATTATCCCATGAGTTCAGTGGAGTTACTTCAGAGTTGCACTGTGAAGGTGATTGCTCTTACACCCTCACCTGATGTTGGAAAGACTATGGCAGAGATCCTCTCCTGTTTTGGCCAAGGAAAGTAAAACAAGAGTGTTGCACCCAGACTGTGTGGAATGCCTTGAGGAGTGTGACGCTGTGCTTACTAGCCAGGAGTTGGATACTGAGAAAGGTATTTGACTTGCACTGCCTGTGAGAACAGAGACGGATAGCTCTGGAGGCTGAGGCTCTATTGGTGTCTCAGGAAAAATACTCATGAGGTTAGGAAAGTTGCTTAGTGTTGGCAGTATTAATGCAAGCTTTGTATAGTGCCATGAATGTTATGTAGCTGCTGCCTGGCCTCTCTGTGAGCTTCCTGCCTTTCAAAGCATCTGCAGGAAATGGCACAGTAAATTAGATGAGCTTGTTTTGATCACTTGTGGATTTTTGCACACCTATATGTGTGCAATTTTTGAGGGTAGATCAGTTTCCTCAGTATATATCTGTCTCTAATCGAGGTGTAATCTACAGTGTGCTAGGCAGTGCTCCCAAGTGAGGACACAAATCCCAGTCAAAGGCCAGTAACATGCGATGGAGGAAGGTAAGGGGGGAAAAAAGGGCATGTAAAAATGAAACTAACTAAAACTGAAATAGCCTGTTTCTTTTATGGGACGTTACTCTTAAGATGTTGGTGATATGAGTACATTTGGGAAGACAAGCCGTGCAAAAATCTACCAGTCTCCTGGTGTCCAGGAGCTAGTTCTTGGAATGCAGTCATGTTCATGAGCTTCCTGTGAGGAAGAATTATCATTTGGCCATAGGTTTTTGCCTTTAGTCTGTGTTTGGCAAAATAAGTTTTAGGTAAATTTAATCCAGTTTGCTTTTTATTAAAAGCTTAAGTCCCATTCATTCTCCTTGGCCTTTCTGTGATGAAGACATTGCTGGGGTGAGCCTTGGTGTGTTCTGTAGGTAACTCTGTAGCAAAGGATGAGCTTATTTGATGTATTCTGGCAGGAGAGCTAAAATAGCTGAGGTACATAAACAAAAGCTCATTGAGTAAAAATTATATGCTCCCACAATTAATGGCTGTTTCCAGTGTAGTAGGATGTAACGTGTGGCTGCTGCGTGCCTTGTACTGCTGCATGCCTGTGTGTGACTTCATTATGTTGTGGTTTTCCCAATGTGTAAGGCTGTGAGGTTGCCAAGCTTTCAGCTGCTGGTGCAGGGCTGTGCCAGCCACACCTGGCACATGGGGAGGAGGTGACCTTGTAGGTGTGCACGGCATGGGCAGCTGCAGGGAGGAAAAGCATTTAGGTGCTGCTGCTGATTTCTTTCTGCAGTAGCTCTGAGCTAGACCTTACCTCCTTTTGCATCAAACAGGAGTGCTTCCTCACCAGACTTCACTGGGCAGGAAAGCTGAAATATTTGGTGTTCCAAAACCAAAAATCCTGTTGCTCTGGGGTTTCTTAATGCCTCATGAGCACACTAGGTAAAGGGACTTGGTCAACTGGAAATTGCTATCTTTGCAGAAGTTTCTCTATATTTGTTCGTGTGAGGGTATGAAAAAGTTTGGAGGGTGAAATGTTACCTTTACTTTTCGGATCATGGCGTACTCATTGACATAGGTGTGGTTATTTTGATATCCCGCAGAATACATCTGGTCCTTCCAAATTTGAAGACTTGGCTATGCTGCTTCTTTTCTTCTCTGTGCGACATGAGGCGATGAGCAACCAAGCTGTCCTGTATCTAAAGTTCAGTCCTTGGCCGAGCAGCTGGGTGGTATTGCTTATACCTGAAGCTTCTTTTAATTTGCAGGGGGGAAAAAAATCCTTTAATTATTGGATAGGTGACAAATACACAGATCAAAGTGAGACTTTTGAGGCAAAGCTTGGCTTATGAGGTAGAAGTAATCATGGCTCTTGTAATGAAGTTTAATGTTGGCAGTAGAGAACTGAGGACAGACTTGGGGAAAGGTAATGTAAAAGTCTTTTGTCTGTCCTGTGATATATTGGCCTTGTCCCCTTGACTTCCTTATCCTTGGCAGAGGGCAGGTGCCACGTGAAGAGTAACTTCAGCCACTGTCATTTTCCGCAGTCCTGTGTGCTTCTGTTGAGGTGACACACACAACTTCTGATCTGCTGTGACCATTTCTTCGTAGACTTCCACGTGCAAAAGGGATCACTGTCCAGCTCTGGTTTCAGGTGATCCTAAATAGATGGGCTATCCCAAGTTTCACACAGGAAAACAATGGATTTTAGTTGTCTCCACAAAATCTGCCTTTTCTGGAAAATGTAACAAGTAACAAGTGTGCTATGGTTTGACTGCTGTTAGCCACAAGCAGAGTGAATGATATTAGACAAAAAAAAAAAGCCTAGGAGTATTTGTTATGGAAGTCTATATTTAATCTCTCCCTGTAGCCTTTGGCTTGCTTAAAACTGTGCTACAACCTTTCTGATTTCCCAGACTATTGATTGCCCTGTGTCTGAAAGTGCATTTAATTATGCGGTGCTTTCATAGGCAGTAGGTCTTCCCTCTCACATGGAAGAAATGGAGACTACAGATCTTGCTACAAATTGATGGTTCGTAACTTCTGGTGACATGGAAAAATTTATGTAACAATAACATAAACTGTGTGCAGAAGCCTGAGTTGCAGACGGCTTTAGATTCAGAAGCCTGCATCCAGCTTTCAGCTTCCATTGGTTTCTACACCACACAGGTGCACTGTTTCTGCTGCACTTTGGTGTGAAATGTATTCTTTTATGGTAGGATCATCAGTAAATGACGAAGGCAAAACATGTAAGAAAATGACACTTTGTTTTACAAACTCATCATGAAAAGCTGGCTTTCATAAGCATAAAAGATAAAACTCCTGGTCCTAAGATGAGACTTCTAGACAACTCTCTCAGTAAATACTTAGCCTAGCAGTCGCTAAAATTCTGATTCGTCATCTCCTTTGATGTGCCTTTGGCACTTTCTGGCTGTGGGGCTGTTAGCCAGACACTTGGTGTCTGCGTCTCTTCTGTGCTGCATTGCTTTTTCCACCTACTGCTTGGGAGGAGGCTGAAGAAGCCTTGCTGTCTCAGCAGTGGACTTGAGCCCTACACAAGAGCTATACACCAGGTACCTGGGACACTGCCTTTTTGTCTTCCTTTGGGCAAATGCTTGGCTCTTCTGGAGACACTTACAGATTACTCTGCATGTAAGAATATTCATCTCTGGCTTTCTTCCTGAATTCCCTTCCATAAGCAGAGAGCAAATACAAAATGAGAGGTCAGGGCAATAATATACTTGGATTCACACTGGAGTGTTTCGAAGGGGTGGAGAGGGGAGGCTGGGACATGTTATGATGTGAATGAATCTGGGAAGTAATGCTGGCACTAGTTAATCTGGCCTGTCATTTTTCATTTTATTTACTCCTGGCACTTGATTGTCAGACTAGACTTTTATACTGTGTTCTCTTTGTGGCTTAGACTGCTCAGCACTGCTGCAAATTCCTTCTAATCCTTTTTGCTATCTGTCTCGCAACGAAAACTCAATTGACAGACTGAATACTTGAATTCCAGAGAGCAAGTGTGGATTCAGGCTTGGGAAGAATGAAGAACCAGCAAATATGGCAAGACCTTGTTGGGAAGGAGGGGCTCTTACAGAGGTGAATGAACTTGTGTACTCTATCTTGGCAGCAGTTGAGGGCCTTTGCTAGTGTCGGGGGTCTTATCTGCTTTAAAAGCTAAATGGTACCCACCAACAGGTGTTCAAATAGAAAAAGACCTTATTGATCTGATTTGAGTTTTTTGAAGAGAGAATGAGGATGCATTAAGATTGTCCCTCTTGCCTTGTAACTTTGCTGCATGGCAGATCCATATGTGGGATAGCACTGCAGAAGTAGAAGCTTTCTCAGCTGGCAGGCAAGTGTCCTGCAAGATGTTAAAAACATTGCTGCCATGCTCCTACCCTCACATTTGTTGAAGAAAGACGTGTTTCCGGGTGCTCTGATTGGAACCAACTGTGTTGGTTGCAATTCTGAGCAGTTCTTTCAGGAACTGAAGATTGCTCCACCAAAGTGGTTGAGACTTACTGTGCTAACCATGCTTACTGCTGCCAAATGCCACAGAGCTCCAGAGTGCGAGCTGTAATCTGCTGGTGACAAAACTGGTCTTTCAGTGTTGCAGCTCTGACTTGGCTGTGGATAAACCAGGCTTATGTTAGGACTAAGCAAAACTCATACATGAACATTCTCATCCTCTCCTTTCTGGCATCTTGACGTAGAAAGTGCCTTGAGCTTGACTGTGTGGGGCAGAATACTGACAGTACCAGTTCCTTGGAAGGCCATAGCTGGACTGGGAGTGCTGTGTCTGTAACAGGGAAAGGGGAACAGGCATTTTTCCTCTTAACTTGGAAGGAATGACCTATTACTTTTGCTTTTAAATATGAATGAACTCATTCTCCTTACTTCAGATATTGACCATATGGTATTCCTGGTAAAATTAGCAGATGTTCTTCTGCTGTGTTTTGCTTTGGTACACAAATTCTCTTTGTTTTCTTTCTGTCCTGTCTGCAGTGGGTTGTGATATTGCTTGTCTTGGGTGTATCAGGTTATTGCCATGATTTTCTAAGTGTTCATGTAGACATAAGGCAAGGGGTGCATAAAATGTTGCTTGGGTAGTGGATCTGATGTGTGTATAGGTGGTAAAAACCCTGGTTCCGTATGCTCAGCTCAATAGTTTCTCCTTCCTGTTTTGCTATTACTTAAAACATTTGCACTTCATTCTTCAGCATAAGAATGTGTTCCACCCCACCTTCTTTATGGCAGTTTGGTTTGGTTTTGCTAGTGAAAGCAGTTTCTTTGCAAATCTGCATCACTTTGTATCCCAGTGCATTGTTTCTCTAGTTAGAGAATGAGGATATTTTTGCATGTAAGTGGTTGTTTTCTATGTTCTCCTTGCCAGTGTAGTTTGTCTTATGTACTCATGAGCCTCTGTTCCTCTTTACTATGGAAGAATAGGCATAGGGAGGTGAACTGCAGTCTGAGTGCCAGACAGACCATGGCATTTGGCAGTCTGGATGCAGGAGTTTGAGGACTGCACCCATAAAGAGTTGTTCTTTGTTGTGCATGTCTGTGTTCAGAAACCACTAGTCCTTTCTGGAGGACTTGTGTCTGGGTGCTCTTGGGCCTGTTGTTTTCTGTTTGATGTTGTAAGTTACCTGTGATGGTTTGTGCACTCTGTTTAGTATATGAGGGCTTGTAGTTCTCACATTCAGTGAGACAAGGTGGTCTTGTAGGCAGCTTTAACTGCAAAATACTGCCACTTGCAGGTACTTCCGAAGTTAGTGTGGCCCCTTAGCAGAGCCAGTCAACAGACCAAACTCTTTCAAGCATCTGCTTGTGAAGGAGACTGAAACCTAGAGTGCTTTGTCTCAGGAGGAAAGAGTCTGTTTGATGATGGTGGGATTAGTGGTAGAGTTGTTCAGTTACGATAGATGGCTCTAAAATTTTAATACTGCTCTTACTAGAAGACAAAACCACAAGAATGAAACCTGCTGATAACTGTGTTTGGGAGCAGACTCATGTTCCCTGAGAATCCCACTGGGCCCAGTTACAAGGATGCAACAAAGCAGTGTTTTCATCTTTGTCCATAATCAAAAGAGGAACAGCTGCTCTGGGGGTGATAAAATGCAAGGAAGGGCCAGATAAATTCTAAGACATTGAGAAGAGACAGATTTCTTTGTAATAATCTCATTGGTGTTTACAGAGTTACTACAGTCTTTGAGGTGCTGCCACAATGTACACAGTTTAAGCAAAAACAAAACAAAAAAAAGGTTGTTTAAACTCAGATGTGAAAGATCAGTGTTCAAAATGGCTGGAGATGTTTTGTAGCAAATCTGTGTTTCTGTGTCCCACTGCTGTCAGTAATTTGCCCTGCACTGACATTGTATGACCCCATGTTCCATGCTGCAGGAATGCTTTGGCTTAATATCAAGCTCTGAAAGATAAGTTCAGTAGCACCTCATGATCTCGGCCAAGGAGGGGGTGTGTGCTTGTGTAGGTTCTGTCTGTTAAGGAGGCATGGCTAAACTGGGAACGGTTAAAACAAAAAAAATTACAAAATAAAACGCTCTCACCCCGTTCCCATCTCTCATCCACCCCCTCCCCCCCTCCCAACAGCTCTGCCTACCAAAAAACCTGCACACTTTCTGAAAGCCCATCTGGCATGGGAGAGAAGACAGTTTGCTTTTTCCTGGAGCAGGAGCAGGAGATTCCTGTGTTCCCATTTGTGGCTGTTTAGGGAAGCCTTTTGCAGTATCTACAGGGTGGTGATAATCCCTTGCATGAAGGAGCACAGCCTGCACTATCCGCCTGCAGCTCACCTGTGCGCCGAGCTCGGCAAAGCGCGGCCCTGCCCAGCCCTGCTGAGGTGGTGTGCCCGCACAAGCCTCCCTGGATTGCTGCTGCTGCTGCCGCACAGCGCCTTGGCGAAATGCACAAAGGAACTGCCCTCAAAACCTTGCAAACTCATTCCTGTCTGCCCAGGGGCGAGTTTTTTTCAGTCTTGGGAAGTCCTGGAGACATTGTTAATGAGTTCAGCTGAGGAGATCACACAAGGAACTGTGGGAGAGGGAAGGCTTGTTCTTGCGTGCGAAGCGTGAACTAGAATGTGTGCAAAGAGGTGTGGTGAAAATCTCATGAAGGAATGAAAGAGAAATGAAACAGAGGTGAGGCAGTGTTAAGACCTGAAAACAAAGGAAAAGAGCTGGAAACTGGAGAGGGGAGCCATTGGCAAAGAAAGTCTTAGTTTTTGTCCTTTCATAGATCTGATTTTATAAATCAGTAAGTATCAAGCTCATCTCAGTGACTGTAGCTACAAAAATATAAAGGGGGTTAAATATTTACTGATAAGAATTTGAGGGAAAACTTGTTTTCAAGTAGCTTTGCTCTTTGATTCTTGGTACTGAGTCAAATTATTGGCATATTTGGGACAGAAATAGCTTATATATCTGAGTGACCTTTCAATTTCCTTTTCAGTCTTCTAAACTGTAGTGAGTAATAAACTGTAGTGAACAAAGAAAGCATTAAGAACAGGCGTGGTGCAGATTTTATTGCATGTTTGCAGTAGACCAAAGAGCTCTGTATTTCTTTGGGTGTGATATAGCAAGAACCTGCTGTGAGAGTAAGATCTCTGGGACCGGTGATCGCTCAGATTAAAGAAGTGGTTTCTCTCCACGTGATGGTAGCTTATGATATCCGTGTAGCAGTGGTCTTTTTTTTTCTAAGTGTTTATTCAGCACCTTCCACAGCATGATCTGATTTGTAGGATCTGATTTCTTCCTTTCGTTGACCTGCAAGTATTAATGAGGCAAGAAGTGCTTGTGAAGGGCTTTTTTGCCTAGTCACATACCTGTCTGAAAGGAAAAGTTTATCCTTTGGCATGTGCCCCAGGCTTCCTGTCTGCATCTCTTCCTTTGCAGGGTCTTCTGCAGCGAGTCACAACAACTTGCTGTTTTGTAGGAAGAAGGATGTTAAAAAAGCATGTGCTAAAAAGAAGGGATGAGAAATGACGTTTCAGCCAAGAGGCTTTCATTGTATGAGTGGGAGGAACATGCAGCAGAGGGGGAAGCACTGTCAGATCAGTGGGCTTTTTATTGCACAGCATGAAAAGATCCCACAACTAAAATCTGTTCTAACCTTTGCTTCCTGTGTGTCTTACAAGAAATGTTTTCCATGTCAGGCAAGGAGAGCCTGCTGTAAGGAAGCATGTGGCTGTCATTTATTTCAGAAAATGTGTCTCAGCATTCAACTGTAGAAAATCCGACCAAAGAGGCCTGTGGTAGCTGCAGCCTCTATTGCCCACGTTTATGCTATTCAAAGACTAGTCTTCTCCAGCTTGATTCTGGTGAAATAGAGGCTTGCCTAAAGTCTACTACTTGTAGATGAGGGGATTTAGCCAGGCATTGCTGGGGATAGGCCTGGTATTTCACAAGTCAACATAATTGGATTATTCAGCTGATGGTAAGCCAACACCTTTCCAGAAGGTTTCTAGAGCTCGGTTTTGACTCTTGGTAAATGATTTCTAATGCAAGACACCTATACAAAGCCACCTACGCTTCAGGTGTGGTTTTAAAAAGAAGTGTTGATTATGTTAATCACCTCTCTGAAGTTGTTTAAGACTTTCATTCCTGATACCCTTTCCCTGCTCATACTTTTTCTTGACTTACAATAATGGAGAAAAAAAAAAAATCTGTCTCAGAAATGGGGATTTAATAATTTTCTTCAAAGATTCCTTTTTGCATCTTGAAATGAAGGTGTTTGTGAACCTTGGGTTAATTCTTAATATCTAAAAAATAGTTTCAACTCTCAACTTCAGGTAATTTCATGAGCCAGACCCTCCCAGGATTGATGACATTAAGGCAGTAATGTACATGTCCTCTCTTTCAATCTCCTCTTCAGCATTTTTTTTAGGCGTCTGCAAAGTCTTGAGAATCCCACTTGTAGATTGTTCGTCTTTCTTTTGTTGCAATATCTTTCACGTTACTATCATTGGTCTTAACTCAAAGCCTTTGCATTTTGGGTGAACAGTTGTAGAAGGGAACTGGGATCCCTCTCCATGTTCTCATCTCTTGATTGTTTTGAAGGTGAGCTCTGTAGCCTGTTCTCAGGAGTGTGCAGTGGGTGTTGAGCATTACTGTGCTCTGAGATGACATGGCTCCCACTAGGTTCTTTCTTCTTTCTGCATTTCTTCATTCCCATCAGATCAAGAGTCCTTCCTACAGTTAGAAAGTCAAGTTTATTTCCCCGGAAAAGAAAGCGAGCAAAAATTTTGGGTTGGGCGTCTTGGAACTATTGGTGTTGCAGACCATCACCTGCTCTGCATTTCTCCTTGCTGGTGGAAGTACTGGCAGTGTTTGCAAGGAATAGTGTTCCCTAGATGATGGTGGTGTTCTACCTGTAAATTCTACAAGGCCTCCCTCCTGAGAGCCTTTGCCTTTAGGGGAGAGTAACCTTTTGTGTCATGACTTCTGAGAGTGAAATTTGCTGTTGATCTAGTGACAAAACCCAACAGTTTTCTTTGGTCAGAAATAAAAATTTATCAGTGGGACTTCTTCTTCAGAGAACTTAAACTCCTGCCCAATTACACTTACTTTGTAGCAAATGTAGCCTAATATAATTAGCTTTTTCAGATTTGATTTGTCTGCAAGGAACTTGCAAAGACTGTTGATGCCTGTGATGTAAATAAAGCATGGCTGGGTTTGGCAGAGATGATGGAGCTTAACCTTGGTTCCTCAGAAGTATGTTGCTGAGTTCTGTCCATACCAGCATATGTTCCTACCTTTCAAAAGGGCTCACAATAGCGTTTTGCTGGGATTTCTTTTCATTTTCAAGGGTGGTATGAAGTAGCCTCTGCAGTGATTTCCAGCTGCTATACTCAAGTGCTTCTGAGGAGCAGGATTTGGAGGTGGAGGCCGTGGCAGTGTTGCTAGAGACCAGGGAAGGGTATGTGAGTGTTAGAGAAAAGGCGTCTGATAGCTATTGTGCTCTGTAGTATGCTGTAAGAAGGGTGATTTCCTCAAAATGTGCCTTAGTGTCCTGTGGAGCCTTAGTGGAGCTATTTATTTTCCACAATGCAGGCTTGTCTTTGTCCTCCCCCCACTTCCCTCTGCATGTGAAAGGAGGATTCTGCTTCGTGAGGAGAGCAGACCCAGAAGTGCAAAAGGAGACAATGGAGATCCTTTGTTGTCCAGAGCCAACTGTTGCTTACACCTGTTAAATGCAATGTTTAACTTACCCAGAAAAGCAGCTCCAGGTGAATTAGAATGTGTATAAAACATGCTGAGAATAGTCTTCACAAAATGAAGCTTGCAAGTGGCTTTTTAAAAGATGCTAAGGGAAATCCAGATAGTTGCAAGCGACAGACCGACAACTCCTCTGGATATAGGTGCTGTGACATTCACACAATACAATCTCTCTCTGAACCTCATAGGTGGAGCTACAGATGACATTTGATGTTTTGTTGGCTTTTTTTAACAGTTGTTACTGTGCATTTAGTGAAGAGACGTGAAGTTATTAAAAAAAAACCACCAACCCTCCGCCCCACCAAATTCTTGGTCAATTCCTATGCAGGGACCCTTTCTGAAAACTACATAATGTATTTTTTTCTTACGGATAAGAACAAGAAGCTCAGTTAACCTGTGCATGCAAGACTGTTGCCAGTCTGATGTTGATGTTTAGACCTTCCTGCAAGGTTTGGGGTTTTTTTATTTGTAAAGCATATCTTAATTTAAATGGTTGCTCTTTCTTTTTAACTGTTGCACCAGTGTCACTAGTTTCCTATAACTTCCTCTTGTCTGTTCAAGAGATGCCAGAGAGTTGTTGAGCAGGTTTCTGATTCTGATGTCAAGCTGTTTGCATTCCTCTACATACATGTAGCATTTGTAGAAACTAACTTACCTCTGTATGGGTTTTATTTAGAATGTTTGGCTTTAGAGGAAAAGGAAATTTGTAACACTGAAAGATGGTGTTAACGGATTTAACCAGTTGTTTTGCAGCAAATCCTTAAACTGCAGAGGCAAAAGGAAAACAACTTTGGTGTTGACAACTGCTGACTCGCAAGACTAAATTGCATATCAGATTTACAAAATGGAGAAAACAAATCCAGTCTTAAGGGTACAGTATGAAAAGGTGCATACCCTTTGAGAAACTCATTTCAAAATAGATTAAATGAACATGAAAATCCTCTGCTGTTGAAAGTCATTTTAAATCACCTTCTCACTCTTTCTTGGGTTTTGCATATTAATTTTGTTATGCTGTAAGCTCTTGTAGCTGATCTCTTTGTCCTGCTGCTTGGAGCACTGTGTTACAGGTAAAAACATGAAGAGCAGGACTTTTAAACAAGCTTGCTTTATACTAATTCTAATAACCTTTATTTAATCAATTCAGTCTGAGGGAACCTTGTTTCCAGAGACAGGAAATTGCTTGAGGATTACTGGCTGTCGCAGGACCTTCGTATTTATTTGCAAAATGTCTGGAAAAAATAATAATAGAATCAGTCTTCCTTTAAAGGCAATTGAAACTGGAGTTGCTGTGCTTTTCCCATGAGGCTGAGTAGAGGTCCCTGGGAATTTTGTGCTAGAATGTTTTTTCTTGACAAATAGTTTCATGGCTTCAGTGTACTCATGCAGAGTGCTTGGAGACACCTCAAAACCCCAAGCAAAGCTTGGAGTGACCTGTTTCCCAAGTGAATGTACTGTTCACTTAACTTCTAGTGGCTTGACATACTTATTCCTTACCTTCAGATAGTAGAGAGTTAAATATGCCTGCTCTAAAATGCACTTTTTAGAGGGAATGGGGAAGGATCTTCCACTTTTCAGCTCTGGGGGTGCAAGAGGAGCAAGGTGTAGAGGTGTCTGGGACAGCATGTGTGGTATCTTTCATGTTCACGTGCCCAGATTGGCATTTGAATACAAGTATGCTGAACAAGTGAAAAAAAAAAGTGGAAATCCAAAAGACTCCATAATCTGTCTTCTTGCTTGTGTTTCACGGATGGTTGCCTGGTAGCTGGCCCATTCAGGGGTGGAGGACTCTGACTGGAGCCAGGAGGCAGGCAGCACCTGAGAGCGGTGTGCTCGGCTGAGGGACAGCAGGCAGGGGGACAACTGCTTAGGTCAATAGCAGTATGCTTCACCTTTATGTTCTGATCCCAGTGGTGAAGAGGTGTTGCCTGTGGCTTTATCCAGAGTTTGTCTTTGCACCTTTTGAGTATCAGGAGGGAATACGATCTTTGGAAGGGTTTTCCCTAAAGTTTTGAGGTAGACTGGACAAAGCCTAGCTGTGCGTTTGCAGTCCAAGGTGGTCTAGCAAAATAACCAAAGTGTGAGGTAGAAGATTAAATAACCTGTGTGCTCTGACTTGTGGGTGTGTCTCCTCCTGACCTAGCAAGGGCATGTGTGTGATTCTTGCTTGTGTGCAGCGCCACTTCGTAGCCCTGCACAAAACTGTAAGATTTACTGCTGAGCATTTTGCTGACTCTTGCTGTTCTGCTGTGTGTAACTTTCCCCTCTCTTTCAGCTTTGATTTCATTTGCCTTCCTCTAACTCTTAACAAGCCTGTGTTACCTTTGGCTATTTTGGAACACTCTCACCCAGCTTTCTGGCTTTTAATCTGCATGGAAACCATGATGCTGGAGCCATGATTTAGGGGAATGATTTCAATAGAGAGCATCTTTATGCATAGTAAATGATTTTTTCCACACTTCGATGTGGATTGAAAATGGAGATGGTTTTAGGAGCAAGAAGCCTGTACAGTTCCTTGGCCCAGCATATTGGACTGCTTGCTTAAGTCAGAGAGTGGTTTCAGACACTTCAGGCCTTGGCAGCAAATCTGAGGTGGGAGTGTTTTCCCAGCTGCTGCTTCCACTGGCCCCAGATCTGTCCTTGTGCAAGGGCCCGGTTCCTCACAGAAGTTCCTTAAAGTTTCCTTATTGTTGCAAAGGGGATGTTTAGCTGCAAGGTGGGTGTGGGAGCATGGAGGTGTCTGGTTGCCCAAAAGCAAGGGGTTATCCTTCAGCCCAGGTAGGCTGCAAGTGCTTGGATGGTGGAGGGACAACCCCAGCTGGCTCTGCAAAGGGGAGATGCTGATGTACAAGAGGTGGATTACTGCAGGTCAGTGAAGGGTGAGGAACCATTGCTGCTGTATAAACAAGATGCTGAGAGCTGCTAAATGAGCAGTTACTATGAGGCAGTGCTCTTTGGCTGCCTCAGGATCCTTTGCTTAACATTTTGTTTGAATTTGATAACAGCTAGACAGAGGCCTCTCCCTGGGGAGTGGAGGAATGGGAATCCCTCCGACACTTGCAGGGTGGTGCAGAAGACTGATTGTCTCCTGCTGCAAGTCAGAGCATCCTGTGTCCCATCTCTGAGCTACCCTAGTTCAAGCTAACAGTGATTTATTTTTTTAATTTTTTTTCCTCTACTAGCCATGCTTTGTAACATCTAAATGTCACTGAGTCAGGTGAGGAAGAAGTTGAAGCTTAAACTGACCTAGTGAGATACAATAAACTGGTTTTATTTATGAAAAGTTTTATTTATGAAAAGTTTTTTTCTGCAAACTTTTACTTCTCCACTCTTCTTTCTGGCTTGCTTCTCTCCCGCCCCAATTTAATGGTGGAAATCTTTAACACAAAATTAAACTCTTTAACACACAATCTTTGGATGATGGTTGTAGGTCTCGGATGATGGTTTGCTACTCTGCTGGTAAGGGATCTATCCTAAGGATTCTGCTTGGAGAACTTGGCCTTATCATGGTGTGTGTATGTCCCCTTGTGAAATGTAATAAGCCACTATCCTTCTTGGAGTGTCTCTCTGACTTGATTCTTCTAGCTTGTGCTGCTTAAATCAGGATGTAATTGCAACTGATCACTTGTAAGAAAATCAAATTAAGCATAGCCTGTTGAGGGAAACTAGTTAGAGGAAAAAAGGCTGTGAGGGTCTTCTGTGTAGTGATGTGTCTTCTCTGTGAGTAATTCTTGTAATTGTGAGAGTGATTTAAAAGAAAGCAAGCTGTTTGGGCTCCTGTTCTCCCCCCTTCTCTTGGTCCTATTACTTTTAAAATTAGTTTATGTCACCTGCCTGAAGTCTGAAATCTTCAGGTTGAGTGTTGGGGTGGAGGCTGGTGTGCCTGCTGCCGATGGGGCTGCTCCACTGGGGGACCTGCTGGGGACACCGGCAGCCGCCCCTGGCCACTGCTCCACGGAAGCGGGTGTGCGTGCAGGCAGTATGCTAATTGTCCTGCGGTCTTAATTGTGAGGGGGTTCAATGGGGATGAAACATTTTTCTTTCTTCATTGTACACTGGCAAGAGTGATAGGGCTTTGTGGAATAAAACGTGCCCAGCGCCACTGTGATGGATGTCTGCCACAGTGAGGGGTTACTGGCAGTACATGTGCATGTGCGTTGTTAGCACAGTGCATCCCAAGGAGGAAAAGCACTAAGAAACATCTAGCAACTTTGCAGCTTCTAAAAAACAAAAGTAAAGGGAAATAGTGAGCTAATGGATGCCATAGTGCTGAGACCTTTTGAAGGCCTGCCTTATTCAGATCTATTGAAGTCATCCTCTTCTGTGTTAGAATCCCTAAAGCAGTCTTAAGGCCAAAACCAGAATTTAAAACTTTCTCAGTTTGATCAATGATCTGTATTGTTGGAAGATTAACTTTTCAGAGGACTTAAGGAATAGTCTTATTTTCAGAGTTTTTATATGTGTTTGTTTATCTCTGAAAAGATCTATGTGCTGACAGACATTCAAACATCAAGGATTTGTTAGCCTGGAATGTTCTGATAAAACAACACGTCTCTTGCTGAGAACCTTCTTTATAAGGTAGGATACAAATAACAAGCACTGTACAGTATTTGTCGTCATTCCTTGAAAGTCGGTGATACTTCTATATAGTACATGTTTTTATATCTGGGAAATGTAATCATTTTAAATTGGAGTTGTGTCTCACAGCTGTGGTTTTAGGAATAAATATAAGAGTTTCTCCATCTCCTAGTATAGTTCCTTACTTAAATGTCAGACTGCTTCATTGAAGTTTATATTTAGAGGGCTTTGAGAGGAAAAAGACTTTCAAATGGATGTCCTCTCAAGTGGCTGTGCAGCCTGGTGGTATTGCAGCTGCATGTATAGCAGACTGATGCTTTTAGCCACATTAGTTGGAATGAAAGCACAAGAAATGATAACGATAGGGAGAAGCACGTTCTAGTAGTGAGAGATTATAAAATCTATACATGGACTTTGTGGTTCATTCTCTGAAACAGATTAACATAGCTTCATAAATGAGAATAGCATCCTGGATATATACAAGTGACTTTACCAATCCAGTGCTTCTTTGTCAACCCTGTTACTGAAAGTAACATTTCAAGCTTGGATGTGGTTACAAGAAGTTCTGCCTTTGCACGGCTTTTCTTTATTCTCCTTCCCTGAAGCCATTCCAGTTTACTGTGAGTTTTCTTTTTTAGGACTTATTATTTTTGGAAGGCATTCTGGAACATTTTGTGCATATGGTCCTCTGTAAAAGTGCTGTTGTACTGATTAAAGCTGAAAGTATGAAACCTAGCTTTTCTGATGCAGTGTGGCAGGGGAAAAATGCTGAAACAATAGTTCCTAAAGGGAATACTTTTCCAAATAAAGACATTTTCAAAAAACCCACAAACAACAAAAAAAACACCTCAAAACAAAACCAAGAAGGATTGTGAGAGATGTGTTTTCCACAATCCCCCAGTCTCTAGTTCCTCCATAGATTGCATAGATGACAGTATGTTTTAAAAAAAAAATCCTTTAAAGCAGATCCAACACTGTTTTTTTAAATAAGTGTTTTCTTTTCATTCGCTGTTGACATGATCCCATTGCTATAAGCATTTTTGTAATAGTGCAGAAATCTGCAGTGCATTGGAGTTGTGTGCATTAACCTAACTCTTCCCACTGCTCCTCCGCAGCTCTGTTTTTTTTCTTACTGGTTCCTGGACGTTCACAGCCTGCCCATAACCAACTTCTTCCTTATTTGGAAGGACAATTGGATTTTGATCTCTTATCTTCCTCTTCCCAAGTAAAACAGAAAACGTTTCCAGTGAAATTCTGTGACTTTAAAGAAAAACGTCTTAGAATCTGGGGAGCTAAAGGTATTGTAGGGCTTTCTCTTGGGCTTACCAAAGCAAGAAAAATTGATTTTTTTTTTTTTTTCAAATAACACAATTCAAATCTTCCGCGAATATGTCAGACCTGGCATGACAACCATGGTACGTGGAAATGGGGAAGGATCATCAAAATGCTGAGACTGTTTCTAATGGTTTGTCTCTGATTCTGTTTCTGAAAGTATGAGTGCTATTTGCAAGAATGAAAACTGAGCCCTGCTTGGCAGTTGTTAATCCACACTTACTTGAACATTTCCATCATGCAATGGACAGTGAAAGGTACTGAATACCACCCTTTTTCCCCTTGGCAACCTTGCACCTCTTCTTTGCACACCTTGGAAAGTCTGTTCCTTCTTGTTACTTACCTTTAACAGGAATGTTGGAGTTGAAGCGGGTTTGGTCCCCTTAGGAGTATCTTTGAGCCTGCTGTCCATTTCTCTGGGCTGCAGTAGGGAAGAAGCTTGTATACAAAGGCTTGCACCCAGCATGGAAGGGGATTAGCTGGAGGAAGTGCTCCCTGCAGTCAGCCCACAGAAAAACATGCTTGGCTCACCTCAGCGTGGTTAGAGGAGCAGCAAGTGAGATAAGGAGGCAAACAAGGGAGGGGTGCAAAAGCATGATCTAGATGCCAAAAGGACTTGACTGTGATAGGAAGGATAGAGAGGAGGAAGCTGGGGAGTAAGCTGTGCAAATTGGTGAACCTTGCAGGTTTATTCACTTGAGGTAGGAATATTGGTATGACTTTACCAGTTGTAAGGTACCAGTTATCCAGCAGTGAAAAATCCAGTTCCCTGGCTTAAAGCTTGGGTGTGCCTTAGTGAGTCTGTGGAGAGTTAGGTACATGCCATTTATCAGAGATTATAATGGAATTTCAGAGTTTAGCCTGTCCAGCAGGCTTCTTCATGTGCAAATTCTAATGCTCCTGTTGAAAATGGAAGTTGCGCATCACCAATGGTTGGTTTAGTTTGCTGGGATTTTTTTTTTTAATTTAACATTTAAAATTTAAAAGAAGTGTTCTAGAAACCTTCATGGGAAAGAGCAGGTAAAAGCTAAATCAAAACAACTATATGAAAGAAACAGCCAAATTGAAGGTCATAGGCCAAACCCTTGGCACAGTTGGGGAATGAGGAAGGAAATCCAACTATTTGAATTCACTTCAGCAATGGGGTTGTTTGCAGTAAGGTGTGTGCTGATTCCAATATCCAGAATAAGCAGCTTGGTCTTTCCTAGTGATCCTTCTTTGTAGCAGGGAGTATGTGCAATTTGCCTATCTGCTTTATGCTGTGACTGTGCTATGCAGAAACCTGCCTTTTTATAATTCAAATATGAAGGTGTAGAATGAAGCTACCAAGCACATCATCTGGTTACTGGACAGGAGGAGTGTTACATGTTGTTTGGCTTTTCATATTTCCTCCTTCCCTCTTCCACCTTTTCCTGTTATCCTGAATAATTGAGAGTTGGCTGTGCTGAAAAGTCAGATGATCAAGATTTTTCTGAACCACCTGCAGGTAACTTCAAAGGCTTTGTTTTTTTCCTTTGTTCCTAACTTTAACTGAACAGTGTAATTGAATTGTGATGCTATCCCTAAATGTTAAAAATACAATTCTGTTTTTAAAAGCTTTCAACTAAACTGGTTTAACGATAGAAAGTAAGTGGAATGAAGGATTTCTTTCCTCTGCTATCAATTGGACTTGATTTTTTTTTTTCTTTTTTTTTCTTTTTTTTTAATTTATTTAGCAGCCAAGAGGATGGCTTTTTTGCTTTAAAATGCTCTTTGAAAGCAGGCAAAATAAGGATACAACAAAACCGGCAACTAAGGGTGAAGGTTAAATCCTCTGAACCACACTGCTTGCATTAGATTCCACTTGCAGCGTGACCGTGAGGCAACAACAATGCTTGTGCTTAGCTTTTCAAAAGCGATGCTGTGCACACCCATCACTCATGCCACTGCTAAGATCTTTGCTGTGTGAATTCAAGAGTTAGCAAACAATGTCTGAGTATTATTCTGTGAGAGGGAAATCATGTGGATAAAATAGAGATTTCTTATGTGCATGAGGATAGCTAATTTTCTTCTGCTAAGTTTCAAGTATGGTATTTAAAAGCAAGCCAGTAGCATTCCAAACATTCTGAACACTTCCCTAAATAAACTTTGAAGAATTCAGGTTAAAGACCTGTTTTCCAACAACAGTGACACAGGATGTAACTGTGCCAGGCATTTTGAGCAACTAGAGTGTGGAATTGGAGACAGGAAAGAATTGCTCCTACACTCTGAGTCATGCCAGAAAAGAAGGAACTTTATTTACATCTTTGACATTTTATAGAATTTTAAAAAGATCAGTGGATTGGAGGATGAAGCTGCCACCCCTCCACTACACTGGTCAGACCTGACTCTGTCAACTCTCTCCTCTTCCATGAAAATATGAAAACAAACCATTTGTTGATACTTAAAGTGTGAGAAAACTCCTAGTACATAAAAAAAACAATTTTATCAGAAGGCTGAACTGGGCAACACTAGAGAGCTTCAGACTATCCGGTCCCTGGTTGTCTAGAGCATGTCCTGAGCATATGGGCTTCCAAAGAATGCTTTTCCCTGTGGACCTGGGAGTCCTTCTGTGACAAAATAAAAAAAAAATAAGAAAATTAAGTCATAATCCTGTGAAAATTTACACATGCTTATAAAGGGATCTTGGATCCAGGGATATCAGTTGGCAGCTTCTGCAGGTCTGGAAAATAAATGGCAAAGGTCCCCAAAGAGCTTACCTTAAAGAGAGCTCCTGCCGTATATAAGTGGGTCATCTTTGAAAAGAGCTGCTGGTGGTGTGAGGGCGAGTGGGAAGTCTGGCCTGCATGATTTCAGTGGAAGCTGATGTCTGTCTGAGGACTTTATGTAGAAGCAAACTACTGTTCCCTGTGCAAGCAGGGCTGGCCATGCAACTAGGGGGACTCTTGAGGAGTCACTGGGAAGCTTGCTTGATGCCAAGACTTGAAGAAAGAGGTGGAAATGTCTGTAACCTGGGAGCAATGGGTACTTTTTCACTTGTTCATGGCACTCCCTAAGAGGGTGTGTGGCTATTGACTTTGTGGATATAGAGGATGATTTATTGTCTCATCCATATTTAGTAGGTGGTTTTCAAGGTTCACATTATATAGAAAGCAAAAACCCCTCCACCTTTATTGACTGATACACTTTTAACAGAGAAAAATCTCCTCCACTCCTTACTGTATTTATGGGCCCTGCTGGCTGTACTAAATATTATCTTTGAAAACATCTTTGTTTAAACTTAATTCTTATATAACCCTTCAGCCTTGGCTGTGGCATGTGAAATGGTTCTGAAATGTCCTTGCTCTTCATACTTGTGCTACTGTCAGCTTCTGCCTTATTGTTCTTAGTATTCATTAAAGAAACCAGCCCATTCCTTAGTGCTTTGTGTACACTTTGATTCTGCCAAACCCTTGAATTGTTAAACTGTGCCCCTGGGAGTATGTCTCTGGCAAGTGTGTATGATCTACACTGCACTCCAGCTAACTTCAGGCAGTGGAGGCCTGAGGAGTTGTTATGAAAGCACTTCCCCCTGAGCTGTTGGTATAAGGAGTGTGCTAAAACAACAGTCAGTTTTCAGAGAATTGAATGTCTGTCTAAATAGCCTCCAAATCAGTTCTCCTCTGGGAAAAAGGGATAGTTCCTTATCTAGTCAGAATCTCTCTCCTCTTCTCATTTTGCCAGGGAACAGTCAAGGCTGGGAACAAGTTT
>VYZR01086357.1:193209-210190 GCA_013400675.1 Oxylabes madagascariensis
CCATGAGGGAGGTCTGACTTGAGAGGATAGGGCAGATGTAGAGATTAACTGGCTTGCCTTTCTTCACATGGAGTATTTTTTTCATTCCATGGTCTAATTGTTGCTGAAGGTATTCTAGCAGGTAAGTGAAAGTGTCCTTATTCCGTTCTGCATGGTGGAAGTTTGCTGAACAAAGCATTGGCTTCTTACCTGTGGAATACATGAGAAATCTATAGGCTGTGCTGCAGGTATAGTGGGATAGATTCACTCCTNTCATTTCAGGGGTTTTTAGACGAATGGCTCCTGGGTACTGCAGCGTACGTAGCACTGATAAACACCAGAAGAGCATTTCATGCCAACATCCTAAATACAGAGTGCTTTTCAAGTATTTCTCAGGTTTTTATGACTATTATGATCATTTAAAATATGCCTCTAGCTCCCAGAGGATGTGCACATTTGCTTCAAAGAACCAATCTGGCCGTTGCAGGGATTTTGTTAAACCTCTTGTATGGATGTTGTACTTTCCCTAAGGCTATGCAACCAAGTATTTTATATTTCTTAAACCAGACCTCTTAAATACAACTCACAGGCTGCTCCTCCCCTCAGTAACGAGTCTCGGGGATTTTGGCAGATTCCCCAAAAGTCTGTTAACTCCCCAAACCAAGTTAATTTTCGTTTTACTCAACATCTCTTACAAATGACACAGCACTTCTCTGCTTTCTCTGTTAACAACAGAGCTTGTACCACCTCAGCCAAGAGATCAGGCCCTTCACATTCATAAGCTCTGTGCTTTGTCCTGTCAGATCATTATACCTGAGGTTTGCAAGTTGTGTTACATTCCTCCTCGTAAGCGTGCGTTTGCCTGCCGGGTGGCTGTCAGGGTTGCTGTGCCTCTCCAGGTGGCTGAAGAAGCATTTGAGTGATTTATCCTAGCTGTCTAGTACAGTCTGCTGCGTCTCAGAGACCTTCTGAAAAGTGGTGGGGGTGTAGGAAGACTGACTCTCTTGAAGAATTTTTGAAACAAATCCTCCAGATGCTATGTCCTCTGGGGCTGTCTTGAAAGGAGAAGCTAAAATTAATTGTAAGCTAGGCAGTCTTCACATTTGAAACATCAGACAGTGAGTGAAAAGTGATGCTCTCTGTCTAATACAGCTCCTTTTAGTCTTTCTTGTGTAGAAGATTGCTTTTCTGCTCCTGTTACCTTGAGAACTGTGACTACTGAGTAAGATTCCTAAGTGCTAGAACATGTAAAAGGTTTCTTTGTTTCTAACTTTCCCTCCTCCCTCTCCAGATGTTGTAGGTGTTTGGCTCAACACTTTTTCTTGCTGTGTCTGTTTTTTTTAGACCAAGGTGCTCCTGATCAACCGGATCTTTCAGAAATTTTTTAAAAAGGAACCTTGGTGGGTAAAAGATGTGCCATGGAATGGTAGCATCAAAGAGCAACACAGGACCATCTCTTGCCTTGACTGGCCATGGATTATTTCGTCTGCTAGTTATCTTCGGTTCCTTTATCTTGGAAGCACAGTCCACAGGTAAGTGAAACCTTTATATATGCTACAGAGAGGGGGAGGTTTATAAGTTTCGATGTGGCTGTGTATTTTTAGGTGAAAACTGGCGATGGTTGATGTATTGGTACACATCTTCCAGTACTCACAGGAAAAATTCCATCACTACTTGTTGAGCAGAGCCTGAAGTGTCTGAACTGAATGAGTCTTGCATATTAGTAAATAAGTGCTTGTCCTTCATCCTGTAGCTTTGATTCCCATGGGCTTTTTCCCCTCCATTCTCATCTCTTCACTGCAGCTGGGGACACTTGGGGCATCTTGAGAGCATGTTTTTGTTGAGTGAGATTCTCATGTAGACAGTGTTATCTGCGTGCCCTGTAGCAACTCCTCATATGAAGGGGTAGAAGCAGAGATTGTGTCCAGCTCTTTTGCGCAGCAGATGAATCTGTTCTGTGTCTCCTTGTATGCTATCTTCTGGCGCCTTACCACCTGCTACCTGTGCCCCTCTACTGCATCCTCTTTTCAGCTTAAGTTTTCCCTCTCGCCTCATCTCTTGATGTTTCTCAGATGGATGAGTGTTGTGAATAGTGTAAATAGCAGTGGAATGGGATGATATGAAAAATGTCATCAGAGATGGGAGATCTGCCTTTTAGAAATGAGTGGAAGAAGGAGATGTACTGGATACTCAGAAGGTAGTACATGATGTGAAGTATGTACTTGATTATCCAGTATACCCTGAAATATGTCTTTTTTTCTCAGACCAGCCATGATCTAGTTTTTGTCTGTAGAGAGATGTCTGGTCAGAGGAGGCAGGAGATGGAAGGAGGAACTTTGTTTGCTCTTGTGAGAACTTTGAAGGAGTTAAACCCAAATAGACAGATTTGGCTTGAGCAGCTGTTGTAATGTAGAGCATTAGCTTGCCTATGTAAAGAAAACCTCAGTTCTTGACATAACTCTAAAAAGTCCTATTTATTTGACATATCATGTCACCTGAAAATGTCATGTGACCAACATTCCTCACCATCAGTGTGGTAGAGGAGAATAAACATTAGCTGCCAGATGCACTCAAAGTTGAGGTGATCTTGTATGGAAAAGTCTTCTGGTGCTGAAAACTTCTGGAGGAGGAGTTGATTTCCTTTTATTATTCCTGGCTCTTTGCATTGGAAGGAAGAGACTGCTGAAATCAGATATCTCAGGCTTATGCGTCTTCCTGACCTGATTTTGGCCTCGTAGGTAATGAGGGGGTGGGGAAGACACCCTTGAGAGCATGACAAATTGTCATGAATAGTTAGTGGCAGTGGGAAAGGGACAAGATCTTTTTGGATCTGGGCTATCCATGTTTTTTTTCCAGCCTTGCTGTTGTTGATAGCGTCACTGCCTCATTTCAGATAGGCCTGTCAGATATGCCTCCCAGCCTGGGGTACCATCGCCATCTGAAACCCCCATTAGGCACTGCAGCACCTTCAACTGAGACTGCAGTCAGTATGCAAATGCCTTGTGCTGCACGGGCTGCCGGATGGGGAAAAGCTGCCACAATACTGGCAATCCTTTTTAATATCATTTTGAGACATCCAATCACATTACAAAAGCACTAGTTAGGCATGCCAGAAGACCTGAGAGCATTGTGTTTCTCTTTCTGTGTTCTTTTTGCTTCATGATCTGAAACCAGTTGTGGTGAACTGATCAAGGCAGATCATCAGCAAAACAGGATTATAGTGGCTAGGCAGGAACCACTTCCTGCAGGGGAAGTGAGAAAACAGAGGGGAGCCAGGATCATAGCAGAGGGCAAGACATGCAGGGGAAGAAGTCCTGGGGAAGGGCTCACTGAGGAGCGCTTCAATGTATGATTTTTCTGAGATTGGGATGTAGTAACTCCAAAGCCAATGGCTGGGAGGGATGGGGGTGCTCAGTGATGGGTCACGGGCCCAGGGAGCTGCACCTGCAGCAGCGTGCCAGCCATGAGCAACATTAATGAGCAAGTCAGCTAATGAGCAGAGAGCCAGATGGAGAAACAAAGAGTACTGGTGAGGCACTTGGAAAATCATCTTTCCCTCGTCTTTGTCCCCCAACCACCTCGCCATCCTCACTTTATTACTTTGCATAGCAAAGTCATTCAGAGCAAGCAGAGCAAAACGACGTTAACATGAAGCAAGAGACTGTATTAAATCTCGTGGTGGTAATGGTTATCTTGAATGTGAAGCCAGTGTGACAAGCTCAAAATTGTTACAAAAGCTGAAGAATGTTCTCATAAAAAGACAAGCATGGAGACAATGCCTGGCTCAGCCCTGAATGAGAAAGCAGAGCTTGTGATTCGTGTGTATAAAACCATATGAGGTATATTGTATTGCAGTCATTTTGCTGCTTAGAAATTCTATTGCTTAAGTTCCAGGAAGCTTAGAGGTATACTCATGATCTGGGCAGGAAGATGTTCTCTTTGCCATGTGGTTAATGCAGAGAGCAGACTCATTTTCAGTCAGCAAGCATCTGCTCTGTCCTCTGGTAATAAATCAATTTTATTTATGCATGGATTTTTAAGAAAAATCCTCAGCACTTTGTCTCAAGCGATCTATCCAAACATCCTCGAGTGCCATGAGATGAATATAAGTTGCTTAGTCACTAAGCATACTGCAGAATTTGGGGAAACTGTTCCCTAACCACTGCACATATTTTAACACAAAAGAAATGCAGCATTTGGTAATGGGCAAGCAGTGAAGCTGTGTCAGAAGAGGGGGATTTATGGAAACTTGAGTGCTGCTCAGAAGTACTTTTTGAGCTTTATCACTGTTGTAGCATTTTTCCTTGTCTGGCAAGTTCTCCAAGATTAGTTGCGGGAAATAATGAGGGAATGAGCAGGCAAGGAGACTTGGAAAGCTCCTCAGTAATACTGAGGCTTAGTTCTTCAACTGTCTTTTGTGTTTCTTTGAGGGTTCGACTGGAGTGTAGCTAAGAACCAGATACTTAGTAGATAGAGGTGGGGAATTTTTGAAGCATTGGAGAGGAGCAGTGACAACCTTTTTATCGGCATTTCCACAGATAATGTGTCTCCATTTTTTCTTTGTTGCCGTGACTTTTGTAATTTTTCCCCCTCTCCTTCCCATCTTTGTCCCTTAAGACTTTGTATTTATATCTCATTCACAATGGTCCTCCTGCCTGGCTAGGCTATTTTTGAAAGAATGACAGTGGATCAGATTAAGTTGTTCATTAAATTTTAACATGTAGTCTGTAAAATACTCTGAAAGCTTCTTATGATTTATGTTCCAAATGTGTAATCTCTCTTGGATTCATGACTGGCTCTGTCAGAAACCTATCAAAACAGCTTGGGCCTTTTATTATTGGTAATAGCATCACCTGATCCTGGGAAATGCAAGTAAATGTGTTGGTAAAAGTATTAAACATCCTGAAGCAAATATCAATACCCATAAAGGAGAGAGTTTAAATATTAACCTTTAAAAATTAATAGTAATGCAGGCTCAGTGAATCTAAGTCCATATAGTTTTAGACACAGTCTGATTTTGGTTGACTGCACATGCAAAATGCTATAAAGTTAGCTCTTTAATTTTTAGGATTGCCATTAAAGTGATAAATTGAGCTTGAATAAACTTAAACGACTTCATTCCTGTGCGTTGTTTCTGACGCAAATGCAGCCAATCTGCTGCTTGCTGTTCTAAGGTCCTTTCAGTGCCAAGGTTATTCTGCACAGAAGCTCTTGGATACTGCTGGTATTTGTTTGCATTGCACAGAGCAGCTTGGTAGAGCGCACTCCACTCATTGAGCAGATCCAGACTTGTTCCTATTCTTTGGGAATCTCTGTGAAGCAGAGGTTTCCTTTGTCTCTGATTATGCAGCTGAAAGGAGGGGGTTTATACAGCTAGGGATGAATTCAATGACCATGAAAACAAGGACACTATAGCACTGGATGGCCAGACAGAAATGTGGAAAGTGTTGTGCATGAACAGATGATCTTGATACTAACTGTATGCTTCATGTAAGTGTGGGTTTGGAGAAATTACAGTGTCAGCCCAAAGCAGTATTGCCTTCTTCGTGGAGAGAAGGTGGAGCATTTTCAGGAGCAATTCCTCTTTCCAATCCCTTTTTAAGTTGTAGAACTTAAAAAGAGCAGAGTGGTATGGAAGAGTATGGTGAGGAGCTGCAGAATAATGGCCAGGCTGCAAAGGTGGCTAGGAAGCAGATGCAGATAGGCTCAGAATTAGACTATTCATATAATGATAATAATATTCACACTGCTACACCCACTGAGCCAGGCAGTGTAACTTAAGTAAATGCCTTGAAGAGAGTAACAAGGATCTCAAGAAGCCTCATAACTTGTTTAATTTTAATGAGTTCTAGTGGCTGAAGAATGAATTAAAGCTTTGTGTTGTTTAGCTAACTGCTGGCTTAAACCATGATAGCATAATAATAATCCTGAATTTTCCTTTTGTCTATCCTAGGTTGGCTAAGCAAATCCAAAGGACCTGCATGTGAGTAAACTTACATTCACTGCTGTGCTATGAGAAATGAGTGTGGTATTTTACTGGTTAACATAAGTGTCTCTGAGCTAGGATTCCCATTATACTTTTTGTTGAGTTGGATAGGCTTGAGATTCATCTCTATGCCTCATTTTCATTTTTGACCCTTGGATTTAGGAATGACGGCTGCCCTCAGTTTGAGAGAGGGGAGGTCGGCTTCACATTTTTCACTGTGCTTGGAAGGGATCCTTGTGCCTTCTACAGCATTGAACTTCAAATGACTCAAGAAAGCAACAAATTAGAATATTTCATTAAATGCAGAGACATGCTGCTTGTGAGAGTTTTGAGAGGCTGACAGAGTATTGAGAGGACAGGGAGGACAGGCTGAGGTAAAAAAAAATCTTTCAGTTCCTTTAATCAAGAAAAGTGAACATCTCAGCATGATTCTTGATATATTCCATTGGATACTCGTGCTTTTCATTTCATGTGCTCAGAAAAAGTCTGAGTCTTTCCAGTAGCCGTGTTATTGATGCATGCAACTTTGGAAGGAGTTGGGAAGCATATTTGGTTTCCTTATCTCTTCTAAATATATGAAATAAANAACCCTCACAGGAACAAAATCTGAGAGGAATGGATTAATGAAGAAGAATTTAAAGGTGGGAGGGGAATTTTACTGCCTACCAAATTTGGTCTTCAGAAAGTGGGGGTTAAGAGAAGTCCTGATGGGATCATCTGAAGCCTCTATTTTTATTCAATGCCTGAATATTACTCCTGGCAAGAAGAATGATATCACACACACAGTATTAAGGGGCTTTCAATTCTTGGCTGTGGTTGCTAGCAGGAAAATCAGCTGTTTTAGGAAAAACCTCAAGAGTTGTCTGGTCCAATTCATTGTAGCTTCTTGGGATGGAATGCAAAAGGTGGAAACTGGTAGGAGTTACATTGTAGAGGGAAGCAGGAGGGGTGCTAAGTGTCATTTGTTCTTCTGGAGAAACTAGTTGTGAATTACAGTCCCGATTCTGACTCATCCCCTTCTGGTGTTCCTCGAGGACTGCTGCCTGCTAGGCTGAAGATACAGATTTCTTTCTCTCTTATTTTCACTCAGCCCTTTCCTTTTTATTTGCTAGAGTCAATCATTTGGGATGAGTTTGGGTTTTTCCCTAGTATTACAGGCAAAGTCCTGACGGTGGGATAGAATAAAATTTGCTTGTTTATCGCCTTGTCCCAATTCCTTTCCCGCTTCTGTCCCTTTTGAATCCTAAACTGGTTCCCAGTGCAGCTGAGGAACTATTTTTTTAGAATTTGTGGAATGTTTTTCATCTGTGTAACCCGTGTCTGCCATTGCCTCTCCAGCCCTTGTGTTTGACGGAAGTACCACAAGTAGTTAGCACTTCCTGTCCATACTGCCAGCCGATGGTGATTCTGCAGTGGGGATGGCAGAGCAGGAAGTACATTTGCTGTGGAACTGTGCCAAACTTCAGTCCAGGCTGTTACAGCATGTACTGCTGGAATAGCTGGTGTGTGGTGTGTAAAGATGTGGATGTGACCTCAGCATGCTGACATGGGTGATAAGGAAGAAACAAGTGGTAGGGCAAGGCAGGAAACTGTAGATTGTTGAGTCTTGAGCTTTTGTGGCTGAATCTGTCAAGACTCTGCTAAACCTGGGAATCTGTGTGGAGATGAGGACTGCTAAAACACTGCTGACAACAAGCTGCCAATAGTCAGGAGTGAAGACGGTACTGAAGGCCCTTGAACAGCAAGCTCAGAACCTTTGTGAAAGTAATCGGAACAGGATTATGGCATTGTCACAAGAGGTTGTACCTGCTTATCTGGGTATGCTGGGCTGCATATAAAAACACATTTTCCTTTTAATGAACTGAAACCTCTGGGGAGCATTCATCTTCCCCTGCAAACAGGAATTCCCAAGGCTCTGCTTCTGCAAAGTGTTGCGTCGGAGTTGGAGGACTGCTTCCAGATGTTAAAGGGATTTGAAGTAGCCCCTTAGGTGTGAGGTCGCATAGATGTGTTACACATATATGGATTGGGCTGGAGTGGGCATGTTGCTAAACTGTTGAAGAATAAAATGAGCTTTTGGCCCAGCCTAGTACAGTGATCCTTTTATTATGGAATGGGGAGGGGAGCTTCCGGATTTCTTGTACTGAGAAGACTGCCTAATCTCAAGGTTGTTGGGATGCTCTTTCATTGCTTATGTACTTTGGTATGGCTGGTGCTGGATGGAGATGCCTCCTGTGTTCCTTCTCCATGGGTCCAATGCTGTGAATGCAAAAATAAATTTGTTTATCCACCTGGCATAGTAAGAAGCATTTCAGTGGGAGCAGAAGCCAAGAATTGAACAGTAGGGTAACAAAATACCATCTTGAAATCCTGTGGGCTCAGCATTTTAGGTCTAGCCAGTCATCTTAATTCAACTGGGAAAATATTTCTTGTTGGAGAGCAAAAAAAACACCATTGCTGCTGCTTTTGATTTACATCTTTTTCTTTGTCAGTAAAGGGAAAAATATATCCTACTTGAAAAATGTTGCCTTGCTGTAGAGTGAGATAAGCACCTCTGGTAGAAGTTGTCTTGAGTTTTCAGCCCACAGACAGGGAAGAAACATGGTAAGCTTTGACACATGCAGAGTCATAATTAGAAAGTCAAATACTGCTGCTGCATTTCAGGCTAGAAAGAACATTTTCTGTGTCCTGACAAAAAGACCAACATGGTGCGGAAAGAATTTTGTGTCAGACATGTCCTTAGAAACTTATAAAACTGTCCAGAAAGAGAATAAAACTTTTTTGTGCTCTTACCAGTGTTGTAAGGCAAATGGGGATTTTAAGGAAAGTGGTTGAAGAGATTGAACGTAAATGAGGATCAGTAGAGAATGAGATTCTAGGAAGGAGAGGAGGGGGACAGGAGTGCAGTGAAACAGGAGGATGTCTGCTTCCAGAGGTGGAGATGTGAAAAAGATCCTAGTGGATTATAAAGCAAATTAGTGGCTTGGTGGTTAAGTAGTGCAAATCCTAAAAGAAGGTAGTGTTTTATTTATGCAGGTAGATTAGAACAGTTGAGAATAGTATGGCCTTGGGAGGGATAACTCTAGTACAAAAATACATGTGTGTTTATTTTTTAAGGGTTAGGTAAGGGTGTCTTAATGCAGGAGGATGCCTCTACAACATCAGGGGTTTGAAGCTTTTCTGTAGGCAGCAAGACTGACTTGTGAGACCCTGACAGAGAGTTTAAGAATTTAAAGGTTACTAAGTGGGTGTGCCCTCCAGCGACTGAAGCTTCAGTGCAGGAATCTGAGGCAGAAGTAGATCAGGATGGAGATGCCATTTATTGGAGCACTGGCTGTGCCTGTCTGTAAGTGCTCTAACATCATGGATGGTGATCTGGGCGGTGAGAAATTGTGAAAGACCATATAGCAGTTTTCTGTGAAAGATGACATACGGAGAAATTTCAAGTGGAAGTTGCTGCCATGGTTAGAGTACTATCTGACTTTCTCAAAGTTCTGCTTTTCTTAGTTTGTGTTCACTTTAATAGTCAAAAGCTGCTTTGCTCTTCCCCCTATCCTGTATTTGTTTGGCTGTTTCACCTCTGTAGAGGAACCCTTTTTGTAGAGAAGTTAAACCTATTAAAGCTGCCTAACCCTAGATCCTTGTCAACACTCCTTGCCGATGGTGATGCCTTCCAGGTGGGGTCTGTATGTCACTGTAAGTGTGGAATGAAATTCTATTAGAGTGGGTAAGCGACTTCTAGTGCTGCCTTTATTCTGGACCACCAGCATCCTGGAGACTTAACCTCCAGGAGACTTAGCTGATGCTGCAGAGATCTTTAGGAATGTGCTTCTGGTGTGTCATACTAAACTCACAGCTATTGATACATCTCTGTCATGGAGGAGAGAAATGTGGATTTCTAACATTTTCCTTGTACCCACTCCTCTTGTAACTTTAGAGTAGCTATCTTTGAAACTCAGAGCCCTGGGGATGCCCTTGCTGTGTAACCTGCCTCCAGTAGTTCAAGTTTTGGGCCTGCTGGTGTGCTTTTTGGAAAGGACCCATACTGTACAAGTTGTGCTAAGCCATGCTTTGTGCTGTGGCATATCTTCTCTTTTGCACAGGTAAAGTGTGTACAGTATCTGTAATGCTCTGTATTG
The DNA here is from genome assembly GCA_013400675.1 of Oxylabes madagascariensis. Lineage (NCBI taxonomy): Eukaryota > Metazoa > Chordata > Aves > Passeriformes > Timaliidae > Oxylabes > Oxylabes madagascariensis. The sequence goes on from VYZR01086357.1 coordinate 203,314, forward strand.
TCCTAAAGCTAGTTCTTCCCTTCTGTCACTGGTTTTGCTTTCCCTAGCAAAAGTAACAGTTGAATGTGCCTGGAGAACAACCTTCAGGTTTCATTGTAAACGCTTCCTTTGGTGTAAATTACTTAGGTTATAAGATACTAAGAAAATGTAAAAGCTTTATCATTCGCCTGTTTGGGTTCAGCTGTCACTTTTCTCTCAAATGAAGAAATTACTAATTTTTCATATGTAAGCTGGGAAATTTGAATATAATCACAAGCTGCAATGAGTATGCCTTTAAGAGCAAGTCTTAGTGAAACCCATGAAGATGGCAAGTTTGGTTTTTTTACACTTTTATTGTTTTAGTCCTCCAATTCTTTGCCTTTCTCAGCAAACTAGTCTTGCTGCAAATGTTACTGCCATTGGCCCAAAGCAGGGTTGACCTTTGAGCCTTCTCACTTTGAATCTCTTTATTTGCATTAACTTCTCAGATATTTAAATGTTATCTTCAAGTTGACAGTTCGTGCTTTGATGGTGACTGTTTCCTCCATGGCATTTAGTGAGCTGCACTCTGCTTTGGAACAGTTGAGGGGATATGTGCGGTGCTGGGAGAGCTGAGCAATCTGTTGGTACAGGATCCTCGTAAATTTTTGTCACTGGAGTGGTAGGGAAACACACAGAGGCAGATCACAGGACTGGCAGCCAGGCCCTGTTAGCACACTTGTGCTGTGTGGGAGAGGAGGTGTGTGCAGTGGTGGCCAGATTGCTGTCTGCTGGCGTAAGGCCATGCCTCTGCTGGGCAAACACACTGGGAGTGCAGTGTGGAGGCTGTGCTGAAAGAGGTTAGCTCCTGTGAGAAGTTCTGCCTCCCTGCCTCCTCTTAGCACCCTGGAGAACTGGCTGCCTCTTGGCACATGCCTCCAGCTGTGGACACTCCTCAGGACTGGAGCACCTTTTCAGAGAACCGGATTTTTTTGTTTGTTTTGTTGTTTTTTGGCTTGGTTTTTTTTTGGGCTTGTTAGTTTGGTTTTTTGTTGTATATTGTTCCAGTCAGTATTGCCGTGGTCATGTTTGGTCCCACTTTCCAGTCATGAGCTAATGCTTTGTATGAGTTGAGTCCTTGCACAGGCAGCGGTAAGAGTGCATGGGGGAAAAGGAACATTGCAGCCTGTCATCTGAGGCACAGGTTTAGCATCCTTGATTCTTGCTATTAGTAAAACAAAAAGGGATTGGTATAAGCTGCTAACTAGGGGTGTTGTGAAGAGATTCATTCTCTGACTACAGTCAAGGTCAGCAAATTCATAGCTATTTTACTGCATACCCCTGGCCAGTTGTCTGAGGCAGGTCAGGAGTATTTCATGCTTGGCTGCATTTGCTGCCATGGAGGGATTTGAGAGGATGAAAATTAATGTCTGTTCTACATCCTCTGACAGCAGGAAAGCATCTTATCATTAAGTCTGTTTCCATCCACTCAACTCTTGACTTAATTAGTTGCTTCAGATGGAGGAAATTTTTCTCCTGACTTTTGTTAGTAGCACCAAGGGAGGATGCCTACAGAATCAGAGCTTTTGTGGTTTTATTTTTAAAAAGCTGCCACTGAACCCAGGGTTTCAAAGCTGCTTGCCAGCATGCACTGTGCACAAATGAAACCAAACATATCTCTCTCTCCAGAGTGGTCTGTCACCTTCTTTCTGTGGCAGTAGAGGTTGACCTCCTCATTAAATGCAGATATTTCTCTATAGGTAAGAGTTAAAACACCTAAGGAGGCAGGAGTAGCATGAGGGGCTCTTACATATTATTTCATAGACTCATAGGATATGCTGAGTTGGAAGGGATTCATCAGGAGCATTAAGTGCAACTCCTGACCCTGCGCAGAACAGCCCAAGAATCACACCATGGGCCCGAGAGCATTGTCCAAATACTTCTTGAACTCTGCCAGTCTTGGTACTGTGACCACTGGGGAGCCTGTTCCAGTGCCCAACTACCCTTTTGAAAACCTTTTTCCTGATATCCAACCTAAACCTGACACAATTTCATGTCATTTTCTCAAGTTCTGTCACTGGTCATGAGAATGACGAGATTGGTGCCTGCACTGCCATTTCCCTTCATGAGAATGCTGTAGACCACAGTGAGGTCTCCCCTCATTTTCCTGCAGGCTGAACAGACCAAGTGACCTCAACTGTTCCTCAGGTGGCTTCCCCTCCAGACCCTTCACCATCCTCATGGCCCTCCTTTGAACACTCTCTAATAGCTTAATACCTTTTTTATATTGTGGTGCCAAAACTGCACACAGGACTCGAGGTGAGGCCAGAGCAGAGCGGGACAATCATCTGCTTTGACCAGCTTTGGCTGTGGGTTAGGGTAGCCTCACCCACTGTCATGGTGAAGTGGGAATTGCTGTAAATGCAGCAGTGTTTGTGAATGGCAAATGTTTCAGTCTGTAGTTTGCTTTTCCGGTTAGCCTGTATTCCAATTGGTGTGAAACTTAGCTTGATTTACTTCTCAGGCATTGTGGTGGTGATCTCTTTTTTCATATAGTGGGAGATGGTAGGAAATGGTAAGTTACAGGAAACACTTTTGCAGTAAATCCTGTAGTATTTACAACAGAATCATCAGTTGAAGTTGATTTGCCCTGACTGGTATCAGAGGTAATGAAAACTGAATTGAAAACAAAACTAGAAAGCCCTCTGGTAACCATCTGTCAATTGTTAAATATCATGTGATGGCAAGATGAAACTCGTGGTGCCTGATGTGGTCTCCAGACTCATCACAGAAAATATTCCAGTTGCTTTTGCTGGGGAAGTTGACTGTTCTCTGTCCCTTTGCAGTAGCCTTCTCCATGGGAGGAATTTCTTCCCAGGCTGAGCTGGTTCCCTTGGTGGAAGTATAGATGTGTTTATGTTGATTAGTTTCTTTGAGCCATGCTCTCCTGCACTGGTATGTGGTGTGCCCACTTTAATGACCAGTTGTAATGATTTTTACTGTTGTGCAGTTGTTTAGCAGTAGCAAGCGAGCAGTCGGGGACCTTTTGCTTTGTCTCGTTTCAAGTCTTCCCCGAGCCCATCTTTGTCCTGGCATGTGTGTTCAGAGACCGCAAGGCTGCAGCACACGGCTGCTGCGCCCCCGGCCTGCGCACATGAATTCATCAGCTTGATCTTTGCCCCCCTGCTCCTCGGGAGGGTCGGATGGCAGCTGCAGCTCCTGTCAAGCATTGATGCTGGGCAGGGAGCTTTGGGGAGGAGAGGTACAAAGGGCTAGTTTAAATCATCTGTGTAAGGGCACAGCAGAGGCTCTGTCACTCAGGCCTCATGCTTGTCTTCTGGTGCTATGGTTGTAATGACATTAGCATTTCAAAAAGGGGATTACCACAACCCCCGGGTTCTGAGGGGAGAGTATTTTGGCTGTTTCTTGAAAAGCTGCTTTCTGGTTAGCTCTGTCACTTTCCTCCCCTCCTTCCTCCTTAGATCCTGAAGGGTTGATGAAGGTGTACATGCCATGTTAAAAGTGGATTGTTGTTGCAAGGAAGCTGGTTGTTTACTGGCCTAAATGTGGGCTGCCAGATATGAAGTTGTTTTTGATCGCATTCTTTCTTACTGATTTGGAGTGACTGCCTGAGAATTTCCTGATGGAAAAGTTAAAGGGTCTGTGTTGTGATCATACCTGTATGCTAGAGAATTGTTCTGTAGTCATACTTACTGGAGGAAGTTACATTATACTAGTTTGTCTTGTGTATTTCAGCCAAAGGAAATGGGCAGCACATGCATCCTATTCAATGTCTGCCTTACACTCATCCTGTGGTATGAAAAAACCCTTTTCTGTGCCCAGGCACAGGATTTCAGGGTGATTCCTTGGGAAGTGATTGTATTTTTATAAGATCTTGTTTAGCAACAAAAATTATTTTGTGAAACTTAACCCCTGACTCTTGCAATTCTGTTGCATTATCCTCACCTCTGATCAATATTCAGTTGATCGTTTTTCACTAAGTTCACTTTCCCTTTGTGGTGTTACTTGTGCTGGAAACTTGCATTAAGGCTCTAAATAGGCTGGACTCTGGTGGAAAATCCATATGGTTGCTACTTCCTCTCCAGTTCCCTTAGCTATAGAAATGACGGATCAGGCCGGACAGATTGTTTGACTGGTCTCTGGGGAAGAGAACAAAGGGAATTGCCTTCTTTGCCTGCCACAGTGAGTGAGGCAGGACTACTTTGTACAACCTCTCAGAACGTGTGGGCCCTAAAATTATTAGCTGGCCCACAGTGTCCAAAACAGAAACCCCTTACCTTGACTGAGTGCAGTTGGAGGCCGTGCAGCAGGAAATGCTGGTGGTTGCCAGGAGCTTTGTCTGGAGCAGTACTGCTGGTGCTGTGTGTATTGTACTGCTGAATAGGCAGGGAAAGGCGTGTATTGAAGAGACATTATTCTGTATGTAGGCTGGAATGTTCACAGGCCTTAATCTTTGTGCATGCCCATAAGGATTTCTGTTGCATGTCCACATAGGATGTAGTTGACCAAGTGGCTCTGCAAAGCAGTGCTGATGTGTCCTGGGTGTCCCTTGCTCTGGGTGCCTGGGAGCGGGGCCTTCTCCGATGACTCATGGCTCCTGCACAGCTGTGGCTCTTCCTGAGAGAGATGGCAGGCCTGAGCCATAGATAAGCTGTCCCTCTGGGCACCAGGGAGGAGCAGAAGTAGTTTCCTCTGTAAACACAGTACAGGGTATTTGGTGTGCTGAGAAAAGGAGTCATTGAACTTATCTGTGTGAAAACAGGAACTGTGGAAGCCTTCCAGTAATGTGGTGGCCGCTGACAATGTGTGCGTGCTTACTCAGTGTGCTTATTTCGAGCTCTGCCCATCTCCAGGCATGTTCTAATCTACTTACTTCCATAAATGGCACTTACTTCAACAAAGATGGAGTTTCTTAAACATTAGGTGTTCAACTGGACCTGCAGAGAGAAAGGTGGAGCTTCTGGGTGCCCTGTGCTGGACAGAAAGCTGCGGTTGTTCTGTCTTGTCCTCTCCTTTTTCCTCTTTCTGCAGATGCACCAGCACACACAGCTATGCAAATCAACCAGCTGTCTCCTTGGGAAGTTAGTCACTGAGTTGCTGTGCAACCAGCTCTAATTGTACAGGTTTTTGAATTTACAGTTCAGCTTAGCTCCTGTGCACCTACGTGTGCCTGGTCTTGGGATGTGTGAGCTTCTGCATCCTCTTTTCAAAACTCTTTTTGTGGTAGTGATGATAGAAATGAAATATTTTGCATCATGGTGGAAGCAGGCTGCAGGAAAAGTAAAACTGTAGGTCTGAATACTGTGAACCAAAAACCTAAGAACTAAAGAATGCAAGAAGCAACAAACAGCCTTGTTTCTGAGAGGCTGATGAAGTTTTAGGTTTACTGTGGGGAAAACCCTCTTATTCTTTTCAATTTCAGGGCAATTACTGTTTTAAGGCTTGCAAAAGAAAGATAAGGACAGCAAAACCCAGAATGAATAAGCACTGGTCATAATATTTTGTGAGTTAAGAGCATTTATAATTATTATGGAGTAAGAGGAAGGGAAAAAGCATGAAGGAGAAAGTAGTTTTATTTCCCTTGCTCCCTGTTTGGATTAATGAATTTCATTATTTGGAAATAGCTAGTAGCAAACTTGTGGCTTTTTTCAAATGTACTCCTTACAAGACTGCAAATTTTAAAAGAAGAGGCAATTCAGTAAAAATAATTGAAGACGTAAGACCTTAACCGCTCTATCCCTCATTGCAAGTGCTATGTGTCAGATGTTGGTAACTGAATTAATTTGCCTCTGATGTATTGAGAGGGGAGAAACCAGGGCAATAAACGATGCAATTCTAAATGCAGGGAAGCAAGTGAGATACTGATTTTCACATAGATCCTTATAATAATAAAGTTGTTCTTTCTTTTGTCAGCAAAAAAATAGAGACAAATATGGAAAGGAAGTGGCTATATGAAGTAATGGGATTCTGTGTAACAAGCAGCAAGGGTGCATGAGGTGGAAGAAAGTAGATTGGGCACAGTGCCAGGAAAGGGTCTTAGTACAATAAATAAAGCATGTGTCAGAAATTTCTCACTTCTTGATGGAATAGTTTAGATTCCACTAAATTGTTTGTTCTTCTGTCAGCTTGAATAGGTCTTTATAAAGTGATATAGCAGCTAAGCAAGTAAATAGCAAAGAAAAACAGTATTGCATCTTCTTTAACTTAGGAAGATACCTGGTGGGCTGGGTCTGATGTCAGGTACATTACCATCAAACGAAATTTTCCAAAGTGCTCGTGTCCCACTGGTAATCAGTTGGGAGAGGATGTCTCAAATCATGCAAATGCTGCTGAAAATTTTGCCCAGTGTGTTTAAAGAGTGATTTAGTATTCTGCTGCTTAAATTTGTAGGCAATACATTACTGAAGGAGAGCTGCAAAATTCCCATGACAACTGCGTAACATGAGGTTACTCTAACAGAGCAACTGAGTAACATTTGGAAATCCATGAACAGACACTGAAGCTGGCTTTCTCCAAAGGTTGCTTGGCCATAAGCAGACTGAGGAAGCATTTGAAATAAGGCTTAAATCCATTTCCTTAAACTTAAAATTTGCAGTGATGGCAGTCCGTTCTGTTGTTTCAAGAAGGCAGTGTAGTACTGTATGCCTTTTCTTGGTGCCTATGTATTTTCAGGCAATATTATCTGCACCTATTGCAAAACCATCCTTGCTGTTTCTCTCAGCCACTGCAGCCCTGGAGATCTCCTTTACTGCAGTATGGCCCAGGCACTTTGTCTGTGCAGGCATTTTGCACTTCTAGGCAGAAACTCGCTATGATCTTGTTGCTCAAGAGGCTTTCCATGTCAAGTTCCCATTGCCATGAAACTTGCTTTTGACCATTTTTACTGAGGAGAGCAAGT
>VYZR01086361.1:0-31808 GCA_013400675.1 Oxylabes madagascariensis
CCGCACCGGGCAGGAAGGGGTGGAGCGGCCGGCGAGCGCACGGGCGGGGTGCCGCGGGCTGGGAGGGGACGGCAAGGCATCCCGGTCGCGCTGAAGCCGGGCGGGCGGGTAGCGCCGCGTCTCCGCCGAGCTCTCCCCATGGAGCGCCGGCCCTGAGCCCCCCGCCCCGGCCGCCCGCCCGCAGCCGCCCCCGATGGAGCCCGAGGAGCGGAAGATCTCGGTGTGGATCTGCCAGGAGGAGAAGCTGATCTCCGGGCTCTCCCGGCGGACCACCTGCTCGGACGTGGTGCGGGTGCTGCTGGAGGACAGCCACCACCGGCGGCAGCGCCCGGCGCCGCCCGAGCCCGCCGGCGGGATGCTGTCGGGGCCGCCGCACTCCTACTGCATCGTGGAGAAGTGGCGCGGCTTCGAGAGGATCCTGCCCAACAAGACGAAGATCCTGCGGCTCTGGGTGGCGTGGGGGGACGAGCAGGAGAACGTGCGCTTCGTGCTGGTGCGCAGCGAGGCTTCGCTGCCCAACGCGGGGCCGCGCAGCGCCGAGGCGCGGGTGGTGCTGAGCAAGGAGCGCCCCGGCCGCGGCCTGGGGGCGGCCCGAGCCAGCCTGGCGCTCACGCAGGAGCGGCAGCGGCGGGTGGTGCGGAAAGCCTTCCGCAAACTGGCCAAGATCAACAAGAAGCGGCAGCAGCCGCTGGCCCGGGAGACCTCGTCGGCGGAGAGGATGGAGACGCTGGTGCACCTGGTGCTCTCGCAGGACCACACCATCCGACAGCAGATCCAGCGGCTCCGCGAGCTGGACCGCGAGATCGACAGGTACGAGGCTAAGATCCACCTGGACCGCATGAAGCGGCACGGCGTCAACTACGTGCAGGACACCTACCTGGTGGGCACGGGCGGCGCCGAGCCCGAGCCGTGCCGGGAGCCGGGCCAGCCCGCCGCCGGCCGCCCCGAGGAGGACTACGCCAGGAAGTGCGAGGAGGTGCTGCAGCTGCAGGAGCAGCGGGAGCAGCAGGAGGAGCTGCTGGAGCACCTGGCCGCCGAGATCCAGGAGGAGCTCAACGAGCGCTGGATGAAGCGGCGGCGGGAGGAGCTGGAGCTGGCAGCGGGGCCCGGGCTGGCCGATACGGACTGCGACACCACGGAGCTCAGCGGCGGCGGCGGCGAGGGCGAGCTGCACCTGGAGCACGAGCGGGTCAAGACCCAGCTAAGCACCAGCCTCTACATCGGCCTTAAGCTGAGCACGGACCTGGAGGCCGTCAAGACCGACCTGGACTGCACGCAGCGGGCGTGGGAGGACAAGGAGCGGGAGCTGCAGCGCCTGCTGGAGACGCTGGGCACCCTGGACGTGGCGGAGGCGCCGGCGGAGCCCCGCGGGGCGGCGGGCGGGGGGCGGCCGGCGGTGGGCGGCTGGGTGGAGCAGGCGCGGGCGCTGCGCAAGGACCGCGCCGACAACGACGAGGACTCGGACACGGGGCTGAGCTCCATGCACAGCCAGGACTCGGACTCGCTGCCCGTCTGCGAGTCGCTCGTGTAGCGCCCGCCCGCCCCGCCGCGGCCACCCCGGGCGGAGCGGGGCCGCCGGGGCGGAGGGCGGTGGAGCGCTACGGGCAGGTGTGGGACAGGCGAGGAAACTCCCGGCGCGGGAGGCAGTCGCACAGAGGAAACATTTTAATTTGAGCTCTGGAGTTTGAACTTGTTCTGACTAGTCATCCGCGGGCAGCCTTTAGGCTGGCTCGCCGGTACTTTTATCTGTGGAAGAGAAAACCCACTGCGTGTTTGTGTTTCATTCGCGGCTGGGGTTGCTCGCTCCTTAAGTCCTGCCGCTTGCTTCCCTCCGAAGCTTCTCTTGCCGGGCCTTTTAATCCTCCGGCTGCCCACGATCTTCTCGCTGTAGTCCAGGGCTGCTCCGGGTCTTCTCCTTACGAGCAAAGGGCCGGGACGCACTCCCGGGCGGGCATCAGCATCTCCCGACCGGGTTCTCGGCATTGCAGAGTCAGATGGTGGCTTGTGGTGGGTTATACTGGGCTCTACTGGCCGTCACAAATGCACCCGGCTCCTTTACAGGCAAAAAGTCGCGACCCCAAAGCTGCTGATCATTTAAACACTGCGGAGGGAAAGAGGCGTCAGTCCTACTGACACTGGGATCTCCCAGGGCGCCGGCCTTTGGACGGTACTGCAGTTCCTTTTGGCAACGAAAAGGGGTGATAAGTCACTTCCTTTTCTTCTTTTTTTCTAAAGAACAAACTGAATCGAGATATAGGTTAACACATATTAACTCTGCTCTGCGTAGTGCTTTTCCTTATGCATAGATAAGAGTGCTTTGTTTAAAGGCATACTAAGAAATCTGGTAGTATCTGTAGTCGTTTTGACAGTCACGGGAGGCAATTAGCAGCGCCTGTATGTACACAGCCTTCAACTACATTTTTTCACTAGGCCAGCTGATCTTTGGCTGAGCTTGGTTGTAGGCAAACAAAGGACAGAATCAGCTTGAGCTACCGTTTCTAATAACATAGTTCATATCAGGCGAAGAGATGCAACGATAAAAGCATGACTCAAGCCCTACCTGCACTACAGCTTAATCTTTTCAGTTACTCCAATAAAACAAAGAGCAGCCATTAGCTGTAACATGCATTTCACTTAACTGCCAAATCTTCCTCTGCAGCTTAACTCTTGCCCAAAATATATGACCCGCTCTTGCAATAAGAGACATTATGGATTCTTGTATTCCAGAATAATTGCAGATACAGTTTAAGCAGTGAAAGAGACCAGAGAATGTTGAGTCAGGTCTGTCTGATGGTGTGAACTTTTTAAAACTCCTGAGATTATTATTTATGTAAGATTATTTATAAAAGTTTTCATTTAACAATAAGAAATTTTATTAAAAAGGGGGTACATCAATAGACCAGTTCTTTATTTTCATTAAAAACTTCGCAGCCTTCTCACCCAAAGACCGTGTTCCACTCTGGCAGTGTTCTTGTTGCTTAGAACTCTGATGGACATCAAAAAATTAGGTTCAGGAGCTGCTCAGTTTGAAAGCAAGCAGAGAAATACTGTTGTGGATTTGCAGAGGCTGTACAATTTTCTATATGCTATGACTCTTGATAAATGCTATTCCACTGAATGGGTCTCAGTTGAAACAAACTGTGGTTTATTTTAAACAGTGATTATATAACTGTTTTTCATATTTTAGTCAACCTTGGAAAATATTTAAGAACCTATTTTTAGAGCTAATAAAACTCTTAATAAGGCTAAATATGTATTCCCAATTGAGTGTGTTTAAAAATCGTGCCAGGACTGGGATTCTGTGGTGTTACCTTGTGTGCAAAGCAAGTAGAAAGATACACTAAGGGATGACGGTATCGTCCCTTCTCTTTCTGGTGGCACAAGGGTCGCCCTCAGGTACAAGCAGCAGTGCCTTGTCCTCAGCTCTGGCCACTGCAGGGGCAGTGCAGTGGCATTTAGAAGCATCAGCAGAGTCCAGAGCATGGAATTTGGATTTTCGTGGAAGCAGAGCCGAAGAACAAGCTGGGGTGGAGGAGTCCCGCTGCTACCCTGCCCTCAGCAATGTCGATGTAACAGGTGGGTGGTGCAGGGACCTGCTCGCAGCTTCATCAGGGACCGATGTGAGCAATAAACCTGAGCTGCCTTTGCCTAAGTTCTGCCATCACCACACCGAGCAAATCAAAAGTGCACTGTAGGAATGTGCTGCAACAGGCTGCACATCGCTGCACTGCTGATAGAGGCATCAGTCTGTGAGGCACGAGGAGAAGGAAGGCAGGGAATTCAAAGTTGTAAAGCAGAGTCTGCCCACTCATCCTCAGCTTGGAAAACACATAAAATCAGGACAAGCCCACTTTTGCTGTAGGCTGCTGAGGGCCATGCTTGTGGGCACTGTGTGATGCTTGCTCTTGGCTTCCCCGTAGGCCAAATAAGATCATGGCTCTGCAGAGCTGCTGGCTCCATCCCCTGAGGACAGGGCTGAGAACGCTGCAGGTGGTACTGTGGTCTCAAGGGTTTGGTGGGAGCTAGAGTGAATTCTTGGGAGCATGTATATGAGTGTGTTCCTGTATTGTGCAGGTGAAATTCAGTAAATTTATTTGATGTTTAAACAGTTACCAGTGCAATAGGCTCATAGACTGACCTCCAGCATCCTCACAAATCCCTATCGCTCTCAAACCATTATTAAAGCATTCATATAGAAGAGGAAATCACTGTTTGCATTGAACCAGGCACTCCTCCCTTCCCTTCTTCTGGGCTTGTATATCCTCACTCAGATAATAGAGATGAACCATAGGATGCTTGTCAGGGAATTTGGCTCTGGGGTTTTGCTGGGCACAGAGCCAAGTGTTAGGAGAGCTGATTCAGAATCACAGGTAGAAGGGCAGGATTTTTAACTCCTTTGCAGTTCAGACAGAATGAGAGAGGGAGATAGCAGCAGAAAAAAAACCCTGACCAACACCATGATGGAAATCTACCTTCCGGCACCACCAAGAGGGAGGTGAGAGATCCAACAAACACAGGCTTTGGGGATGTTTTAATACCATCTTCTTTTATCTTTCAGAGTCAATTCCAACCTAATCTTTCCCTCTTCCTAAGACAGATACAGCTAGCCATGAATTAAATAAAAACCTAACAGCACTACAATTTATGTAAATTGTGTATAGTATCAGGTTGTCCTATTTATTCAGCAGCCTGCTTCTCAAAGGAATCATCATGGACTGAGGCCACCAAGCTTTTCTCAGACAATAGCTACAGAAATCAAAAGTTTTGTCCAGGAGATATAAATCAGAGTAGCAGCAGGCCTTAGTTTCAGGCACCCTTTTAGCAAGCATTACAAAGCAGTCCTACACAGGTCCTGTGTATTTGCTGCCCTTGGCCACGTTTTTTCTGACCCTACATGGCACTTTCTGTTGTGCCTATATAGGAGTTTGTGGGACCAGGTAGTGAAAAAAAAACCAATGAACTTTAATTCAGGTGAGGCCCTGATGGGGGTCAGTGCACAGTCACACAAATGTTTTTGGCAACGACAAGGTACAGCGGTAAAAATGAGAAATTGAAGGCCCTTGGAAAGGTGGAACTGATCCTTTCAGCAATGGGCACTGTTTTACGCTGACTCGCATGCTGGCAAAGGCTTCCTTCAGGCTGTAAATATCCCCCACTCACAGTCTAAGTGAAGGTTTGGAGAGTGGAAAACTGAGGCTGGAGCTGAAACTTCTTTGACATCAATTACACTCACCTATATTAAACCCAAAATAAGCCAAGTAGTGCAGCTCTTAGCCTTGACCTTGTTTCAAAACCCCACTATCAAGAAATATTATCAGAATGAAAACTCTGTGTTGAATTTGATATATTTCTGGTTCTTAGCCTGTGTAAGAGATCTGCCAGTCTGAACAAGCACTTTGTGGGGATATCGTTTGATGCTTTCAAGAGGGCAGGAAAATACATTTACTGTAATGAACACCACTGACATGCAAAATGAATGACCTATTAATTATTGCCATAGACTCCAAACCAGCATGTAGGCAGCCAAATCACAGTCTGGCTGCTTTATGGTGACAGATCCTTTTCCAAAGAACCTACGGTGCAGGTTTCAGACAAGATACAGTCAAAGGAGGGAGGCAGGTAGGTGGGTGTGAGAAAAGGAAAACATGTCATTAAGCTTCATTATTGGCTGCTTGCATGAAACATATGTTCCAGCTTTGCTTTAAAAATAGTCCGTGTTCCTATGTCTGGAGACACGTGCAGAAATCGACCTCCCTCCCAAGTTCTACATGACTTTGGTATTTTTTCCCCCCCTTTCATTTGCACTGAGCTGGGAATGTAGCTCAATACATGCAAAGAGCAGCAGAGGCCTTGAAATAACAGGTCTGGTGAGCTGTGCTGGTTAACGAGTTGAAATAGAAGTCATTGTGGATTGTTGGGAGCAGCTGTTCTTTGAAGTCACTTGATATTATTGCTCCTGAGCTGGCACACAAAGTTTAGAGAAATGAGCATGGCAAAGTGCAGGGAGCCTACATGGATGTCACTCCTTTTCTACAAACTCTCATTGCTAAATGAACTTGGAAGCTTAACAGAAAGGGAAAAAATTAATAAACTCAAAGAAAATCTTGGCATGCAAATTAGCCAACTATCTTCAAGCAGAATTGTCAAACAGTATTTTGAGAAACACTGTTCACATAATTTACTACATCACTTGTGTAAATGCAGAACCTTCCATGCAGGGTGGATTGTCACATGCTGTCACATGCTGAATAACACACAGAGCTGGCCACTGATTTCTTAGAGTGTTACAGCACTAACTCTGCTGGAGCATTAGAGTGTACCCTCAAAATACAGCTTCTGCATGCTTTACACACTCCCTTCATATCCTCTTGTTTACACTTCAAGCTCTATTTGGAAAGTTTTATTACAATCCCTTTACCTCTGTTTCGAAAATGCTCCAGAAAGTCATTGATGTTCCATGAAAAAGCAGTTTCTACTCTCAATAACTTTTTCCTCCCTCCTGCCAACCTGCTCCTCCCCAATTCATCAGTATCTGCTCTGAATTTCATGTATAGCTTTGTTCAAATTGCTGGGACTCCATGGGTTCAGAATTGGTATTCTACGATAGAAAGAAAGAAAGAAAGAAAGAAAGAAAGAAAGAAAGAAAGAAAGAAAGAAAGAAAGAAAGAAAGAAAGAAAGAAAGAAAGAAAGAAAGAAAGAAAGAAAGAAAGAAAGAAAGAAAGAAAGAAAGAAAGAAAGAAAGAAAGAAAGAAAGAAAGAAAGAAAGAAAGAAAGAAAGAAAGAAAGAAAGAAAGAAAGAAAGAAAGAAAGAAAGAAAGAAAGAAAGAAAGAAAGAAAGAAAGAAAGAAAGAAAGAAAGAAAGAAAGAAAGAAAGAAAGAAAGAAAGAAAGAAAGAAAGAAAGAAAGAAAGAAAGAAAGAAAGAAAGAAAGAAAGAAAGAAAGAAAGAAAGAAAGAAAGAAAGAAAGAAAGAAAGAAAGAAAGAAAGAAAGAAAGAAAGAAAGAAAGAAAGAAAGAAAGAAAGAAAGAAAGAAAGAAAGAAAGAAAGAAAGAAAGAAAGAAAGAAAGAAAGAAAGAAAGAAAGAAAGAAAGAAAGAAAGAAAGAAAGAAAGAAAGAAAGAAAGAAAGAAAGAAAGAAAGAAAGAAAGAAAGAAAGAAAGAAAGAAAGAAAGAAAGAAAGAAAGAAAGAAAGAAAGAAAGAAAGAAAGAAAGAAAGAAAGAAAGAAAGAAAGAAAGAAAGAATGTCTTTCTGTGTCTTGGCAAAAATTCTGTGTTTGTGTAGTACCTGGCAAGCTCAGCAGTGTTTTTGTAGTTGCCATATGGATTAAGGACACACTCCCACCAGCTCTTCGGTGCTGGTCTTGCTCAACCCTCTTGTCCCCTTTCCCCCCACTTTTTTCTTTTTTTTTTTTTCCTTTTAACATGTTTCCAAGCCACCTTTGGAATTTTCCCCTTCTGCTACTTGGAGGCGAGCACTGCTCACACAGGAGGGGAGCACATCTCCTCAGGTGACATTCTGGGGTGACATTGCTGTGGAGCACTGGGGTGGGAAGATACAGTTTCTACTGAAGCATAACTTGAGCAGGGAGTGGTGTCTTATTTCCCTCGCAGAGTAAGCTTTTGATGCAGATTTTTACTGTGTGATCGTGCACCACCTGGCAGAAGGAGGCCTGATCTGCTCAAGGCCTCCCAGGTGCTGCTGCAAAGAAAACATTGAACAATGTCAGTCTTCTGTACCTCAGCTCTCCTTTTCTGGAGAGTGTGCATTTATTATTTTCCCTTTTATTAGCTCAGTGGAACCACTGCAGAGTGATTTCAGAACACCATCCTGCTCAGTCACTCTCAGGATTTTATAGAGTTTACTGGGGAAAAGGAATCAAAACAACAACAAAAAAAACCCTGAACAAAATGTATCCATGACTCATGGAAAGAGCTCTTACATGTCTGAAACATACTATCATCAGCTTACTAGCACTGCACTTCACATGGCTTAATTATGTGATTATTTAGTCTATTATCTCCAAAAGAAATTATTTTCATCAGTCAAATTGTGCTTATAAGCAGGTCTTTAGAAAATGTGTTAAAAGCCTCTAGGAAAAATATTTAATCCTTGTTTCAATTTAATGTAATCCCCTTGTTTTAATCTCTTACAGTGTAGTTTTTTACGTGTAATCAGGCTATTAGTTCATGCATTTAATTATCAGTGTAGCCTTATATGGTTATTTTCTGCCTTCCTCTGAATCTCCCCTTGACAGACACATCTTAAGAACAGATGAAAAGTAACTTTAGAAATTAAGAGAGACGTGGA
Source organism: Oxylabes madagascariensis (assembly GCA_013400675.1). Lineage (NCBI taxonomy): Eukaryota > Metazoa > Chordata > Aves > Passeriformes > Timaliidae > Oxylabes > Oxylabes madagascariensis. The sequence continues at coordinate 8,308 of VYZR01086361.1, forward strand.
TCACCTTCTGAAAACATTGGTGCTTGTTCTTCCTGCCACAAGCATAGAAGAAAATTAATTGCTTTTAACTGCAGATATCTGGCATTTCTGTTTCCCTTTCTTTCACAGTTGCTCTTCACTTCCTCACTGAAAGGTTTCTCCATAATTCTATTACCGGTTTCCTTTTTGGAGTGACTGATGACAGGAATCATGAATCACCAGTAGGTTAACAGTTCAAAGCCAGGTTGTCATCTTTATCTGTAATTCTGTTCCTGCACATTCTCTGTGTCCCCTACTTTCCATCCTTCATTTCAAAAAAGTATTGTCCCTAGCCAGGAAAAGGAGTCAGGCACTAAAATTTTGCCATCCTTCCACGGAAGATGGAGCACAGAGAGCTTCAGGTGCCCTGTAACATATGGAATGGTCCATACAGCTGTGCCCATTGATGCCTTAAGTTTTAACTTTCACGTATTTTAGATTCTGTGCTGCCTAGGGGTGCAGTTCCGAGTTCATATTAAGTGTCAGTCAGCTCTCTTCACAGAGTAGGGAGACAAAACAAATCCTTTTCCTGCCAAAGACCAAGGACAACTTTCAGGCCCAAGAGCACAAACAAGGGTGGGCTGGAGGGAGGAACAAGAAGGGTGGGACCTCACAACCTGAAGCTGTAATTGGACAATTAAACCCCAATATGCAAATGGACCAAAACTTATAATAGTGTAAGCCTTGTGACCAGGGGCCCATTTTTGTGACCATTCTTAGTCCACCTTGGATGTAGCCCTGGTCAGGCTCTGTCCCGCCCAAGGTATATCCTAAAGGCCTTTCAATAAATACCTACTGTATTCTCTAGCTCTGTCCAGTCAGCCTTTGTTTCAGGTCAGCCTTCCCAAGGCATCACCATCCACAGGAGTGAGCTGATCAGAAATGCCTTTCCTCAGCTCGTACAGCCAAAGACAGGTTTGAAGTCACTACATTGTAAATTGCTCATTCTTAGCCCCAGCAGGGGTGGCAAAGGCTCTTCAGCAGATTATTCCAGTGTGAAATAAAGTAATCTAATCATCTGAATATTTTGAATTAATTTCAACTGAGTCCCTGATTTCAGGACGTGGATTTTTAATAACAGCATCTCCTGCTCCCTACCTGTCAGGTGTACAGTTAGAAAAGAAAATGGCATTCTGGCTTAGGGGGACTTATGAACCAGTCAGGGTGGTAATGAGCATGGGCCTTGCTGCTTTTTGTTCTGGTGGGGAGTGAAAGCTTTCCTGCCTCTGCACTGCCTAAGTGAAGTGCGGGGGGACAGGGACAAGAGTCTGGAGAGTGAAACTGTGTCAGAAGAGAAGTGACCTGAGCCCAGACCTCACCAGCTGGAGAGGAGTTTCTGGAAGGGAGCCAACAACCCAGGACAAAAAGCCCACAAGAAGCCTGGGCAATAGGAAAGCAACAGGGAGCAGGAACGAGTTCCCACACAGTGGCAGAGTCTGACATAGCCACTACACCTTGTGGTTATCGAGCTGTCCCCACTGTCACCATTCAACTGGGAGGGACAGCAGAGCCAGCCACAGCATCTTCACAGCATAACAGTGCTGCATTTTATCAACAAAATAATAAACACTGCAGCCAGGTGAACAGGGGGAAAGAGACATCAGTGAAACTCCTGGGTTTTCCTGAGATTCTCTTCACCCAATTGTAAAGGCCAGTGGCTGCAGAATTTGCAATACACAAGTGTGCTGAGAATTTGAGAATGAGATGTCATTCTCAATTTTTTTTTCTTTTTGTTTTGAGTTATACTTGGTAAATATGGAGGAGTGAGTGTTTCCCTGGATAATATCATCAGATTCTCTGCAACACACTCCTTTCCTATAGCTGCTGCTTTTATAACCTGGGATGTTGTCATGTTGTTCTCCTTACGTACATGATTTGCCAAAAAAACTGTGGCACAAAGAAAATGGGCTATTTTAGCTTAATTTAATAGGCAAGCTTAAGGAAAAAGCAAATCCAGATCTACTACTCCAGTTTACACAAGCCAGATCAGAAAGGCCATTGCACATGGTTTGCAAGTATGTTTTGTAAACTAGCTTGTGTAAAACAAGCCATCTGAACGAGACTGAAATTTCAATTGTTTAAAGTCTCTCATCATGTGTCACCAGGTTGATTCACATGTACATCACTTAATCTAGTTAATGAACACAATTACCATTTTTGACAATATTAATTGGAGCTCTATTTATACTTCTTTCTGTATTTACCCTTCATAACCACCTCCATAATTAGCAACTCTATAGCTTTAGTACACCTAAAGGAATAGTTTACTTTTATAGAAAGTATATTTCATCATTAATTTCTCTTTCATTTCTCCTCCCTCCAATACTTTTCCCCACAGAACTTCCAAATCCTTTTCTTCTCCTCCAGTCATCAGCAATTGGGCTTCACCTTTGCAATTAGCAAAGGTGAGAGACACTGGCTGTCCAGAAATTGTCTGCCACTCACTTTCAACTCAAGGCTTAAAAGTGCTGAGTCACTACACCAGTATTCTGCTATTTTTCTTTTACTTATAAAACTAAAAAATGGAAAGAATGGGTGTTTTCCTAGTTCAAAGATGGGCAAGACAACTGGCTTATGCGAAAGGGCACAAGCTCCACTCTTTCGCCCAGGATATCAGAGCCTGCTTGTAAAAGGGGACAAATTAGAAACCCTGAAGAGATACCCAGTTAACACAGTGATTTGTACACTTTCAGCTAGAGCTAAGTAATATTTTAATTAGCATTGGTATAGCAATGGGACCACACAATCTAGAAACTTATTATACTATATATTTTCAGAAGACACAGGGCAAGGCAGCCCTTGCTCTGGTGAGATCACAGTTGAGGCAGATGAGCCAGACATCAACTGGGATGATGGCACAGGAGCTTCTGCAGCTTGACTTGTGTCTGCAGTGGGATAGCAACAAAGGTGGGAACAGAAACCAATTCTCCCAGTACCCAATCCATTTTCCTCCCTGCTAGACCCACACTCCAGCCTGTGGTGTGGTACAGGCATTGGAGGAGGAGGCATAAATCTATCTCCACCCCTTACTGCCACAGGAGCTGTACCCCTGTAAGGTGCGGAGATTTATTCAAGCCTTTGAAGAATACAGGAGGTCAAGGAGTGTAAGGAAAGCATTACAGTAGACGACGGCACTTCACATCCACATTTCTTGACAGTCTCAAGTCCATCATTTTATAACCTGAGAATTTATGATTCCAGGGAGGTTTTTGATTCATTTACATGTTAGTGGCATAAATCACTGCTATATCTATAAACAGGTTTCCTTCTCCATTTCCTGGATATCTGCATTTCTTTCTGCAATAAACAAAACCACACATACTGTAAAGATCTGTCCACAAGCAAAATTTTCCAACTTTTTTTTTTTCCTAATATTGTTAGATGTATTTTAATTTTCCTACTTAACAAAAGTAAAACACTTTGTGAAGAGTGGCTCTGGCAAAGGTGCTTCACCTGGTGGGCAGGTACTGCTCCAAAACCTGCCTGGCTTCCTCTCAGGTGAGCTCTCCAGCCATTGCTGTCCGCCTGGGACACAGCTGCCAACATGAAAAGATTCTCCTTTTCCATATGCCATACTTGGCAATTTCAGGTGAGGAGGACTATGGTACTTTAGATTATTTCCTTCAGGCAGTCTATTGCCAGTACAGCATTTTGAACTGGGCTCAGTCCTGAGGTTTTCATCTTTACTTAAAAAAACCCCATATAAACATAATATTTTAGATTATTGAAGGCCAGTGCTATGGAGACCTGTATTGCCACAAAAGGCTTTATTACACAAATATTTGATGCTGAGAAAGAATGCATCTTTCATTAGGTCTCAAAAGGAAGAGCTCCAAAGACATTTTATCATGTATTTTTTGATCTGCCTAGATGAAAGCCCTAGCTATTATGGAGTACAAGTGAACATTAGGACTGGTTCAGTTGTCTAGAATCCCACTGTGATTAGTGCTCCACAAGCTCCAAACAGTTTGGTCCCTTACCAAAGCTTGTACATGGGAAGGTAGCTGTGATGCAAAGTACGTAATTAACCAGAGAAATTTACATTTTATTCAAATGGCTAATGAACAAAATAATATCAGACACAAGAATGAAAAGTACCAAACCTGGTGTCTAAGTCTGAAAGTATTTTAGATATTGAATTATGAGCTTTAATAAGAGCAGGCCCTGAATAGTTACTGACAGGATGAAAAAGCACAAATAATGGAAGTCACGGGAAAATGGTGTGACTGGAACTTGTTTTCAACATTTCACATGGCTTTATAAATATTTAGCACATGACATGCATATGCCCTTTTCCTACTGCTTTTGTCTCTTACAGCAGTCAGAGACACAGCCTAAAACAGATTAGAGCCATGCAAAATCTTCATTAACAATTAGCCTCAAATATGAGAAACGTATCTGAATCTTGATTAACTGAACATGATCATTAATGTAACTATTCATATTTGTCATGATGTAGTCAATTATCGAGCAAAAAGAACTAAAATCATGCTCAATCATAAGATGAGATGCAATAAAAAAGAGATCCTTTTTTTATCCTTTGCTTTAAATTTGACAGGTGGTCAAAGACTTCTTTAGAAGTAAAGAATTTCTTTGCATGGTAACATGCACTTCAAATTGCAGAAAGAGGCTTCAAAAGTACCTCACAATTCTCAACAAATTCTTTCAACAGTGTAATGTTTGCAAAAAATCAGAACACATGTTCATAATCTACTCAGGTAAACACCAGATGACTAAGGTTAATTTGATTTTTCTTCCTGATGTCATAATTAGAGTATGAATATCATTTAGACATCAGTATGTCTAATGCATACTTTTGCAAAAGTATGTCAATGAAGGACAAGTAAAAATTCAAATTACTAAGGAGCAAAATTAAGTTAATTTCAGAGTGGAATGTTTGCAAGCAGTGTGTAATCAGTCTTCAGTCTAAATGACTCTTAATTAAATAATCTATTATTATGTGCACTGGCAAATCGAGCCTAAACATGTACAAGTCCAAAGTCTAAAAGATCCAGCTCCAGTCTGCATTCAAATACAAAGAATTTTTAGTACAATACATTGGCTAAAAATATATTTTTGTCTGGTGGAGTTTTTTGGGGGAGCTGTTTTATATTTTCAATAATCCCCAAGGGCATGAAACTCATCTGAACAATCCACTGCATGTTTCACTAGGTGTAACAAGGGTCAAATTCAAGCCCAAGGTACAAACCTTAAAATTTGGATGACATTCACGAGTGTCATGCATTGACATTTGAGCACGGTCTATCCATAAACAAACACAAGCCTACAACAAGACATTCTCCAATGCTGTTTGAGAAGCCTGTTGCTCACTTGTCACTTGGGCAACACACCCATGCCCAGTTTTCTTTTCAGCAAAGAGCATTATCCCCTGTACCCCCCCCCACTTTGAGGCAATTACTCCTTTCAAGAAATAATGGCGCAGTAGTCCCCGGGAGAGCGCGTTCAGCCACCCTTTGCGGCGCTGCACAAACACCGTCACTCGGGGTATCGTGCCCAAGCTTGGCCCTGCTTTTGAAACAGGATCAGCACAAGCCAGTTATTCTGGCAGGACTGACAGACGTTGCCTTCAAATCAAACATCACCTCCACCCCAGAACGTGCCCACAGGCACTTCCTTTGCAGGATTTGCTGAGGGGAGAGAAGGTGTGGATAAGGCACCGAAAGCCCTCTCCCCTGGGAACTGAATCCCACTCGCAGAAGAGGTACAGGTTTAAGTGCCTGTGACTTCCAGTGAGAACTGTCCCGCAAAAGGCCTTTACTTTTGAAAACCACACATGGACACAGTTGCTTTTGAAAACCACACACGGACATAGTCTGAAAAAAATCACTTAGACTCTTCTTGAAAATTGTAGCCCTGCTACAGAATTCAAGTGACTTTGATACTTAAAGCTGTAAACTAGTAAGAAGGGTTTAGACTAGGACAAAACTTTTGAAATTCTGTGCACTGAAACCTGCCCAGAGTTACCACTGGTGACTTTTGTAGCCCTGATTTCATGCCTGAGATGTTTTAGTTTCTGAAATTCTTTTCCCAAGTGATTTTTTGTAAATAAGAGAAATGTTTTTGTAACTGTACCTATGTTTATCCATTCTTTCTCACACGAGGGACTTTCCTTAATATCCCTCTGGTTTGACCAATGTGATTAAAGAGGTTTGCCTTTGTTTCACCAATCAAATTAGTCTGTGTAAAATAGTATAAAAGGGAGACACATCCCAACATAAAAGGATTATTTTTTCTAACCTTCTGATCTCAAGTGTCTGTGTTGCTTTTAGTGTACAACAGCAATAGATTTTCTTGCAATTCTGAAAAATTGCATCCAGTTCTGATTAAAACAGAGACTGAGGTTAAACTTGGAAATTTTTTAGGCTATTTCCTTAGGCCCAACTTTTCTAGGTCATAGTAATACGTGAGTAGAAAGTGAATTAACCCAGCACTGTCCCATTGAACTGTTTGTTCAATTCATAACACTGTAGCATTCTCCTGGCTGAGGATCCCCACCTCATGCCAGATCTTACCTGCTCCACTGAGGAAATGAGCAAGACAATCTTAAAGACTTACTGTGAAAGCCTAAATTTCCACAAACCCAGCTACCTTACCTAGCTGATGCTCAGCTGATGTAAAATGTGCAGAAAGGAAAAAACCCTAACAATTGTCACAGCTCCTGACCTCTTTCCAGGAAGCGCTTCTGCGTCCAATTTGCTTCCACAGAATGAAACCCAAGTCAAGAGCTGCCATGACTGACTAAGGACATCAATTTGTCTCTAATACTCCACCAGGATGAACATGAGACATACCCAAAGGTGGTTAGAGGCAGCAGCACTGCTCATGAACCCTCAGCTGCTGGTTCCCCAGCTTTGGACACCTATCACTGCCTTTGATCAAGGAGGAAACCTCAGCTCTGCAATCTTGCATTCAGGCTTGCTATGGTTTTAACCTGCTGCAATTAGCATCACTCAGTGCTGGCGCTGATAACAGAATTGCTTCTGTGGTGTAGGCAGATGCATCCTCCTTGAAGGAGTGAGATCAGGAATGGATCCCCACGACAGCCACACGTTACTGCCAGAGCAATTTGACTTTGTTGGATCCTCCTATGTAGTGTGCCACTTTTATCTTTGTCGTCATTTTTGTCCTGACTTTACTACACTGCATAGAAGTTGGAAGTAGAAATGCACACAGAGATCTCTAAGACTCATTGATAGTTTCAAGATGCTCATCGTGTTGAACTGCATGAAAACAGATGTTTATAGTAAGCCTTGACATTGATCTTATGCCGGTAAATTATGCTAGAGGGAAGAAATCAACTTACACTCAGGTGTAAGGCATTGATATCAATCTCCTTTTCTTTTTTCTTTTTCCTCTATCATTTGGCAAAAGGAAGAGGAGAATCTTAGTCATTGCTGCTGGGTGGACTTCTAGCCAAAACTGATTGCTAGAAACATTAAAAAAATCCCTCTTAGCTCAGAAAAAAATGTCACAGAAGAAAAAATACTGGCAAAAGTTTATGTCAGCAAGTTAAAAGAGGCAAGACCATATCACCACTAATTCATATATAAAAAAACTAGTCAATTTTATGTATACTGGCAGTTTGTACATCCTCATCTTCAGCAAGAGCAAACATTTTTAGCCTGGAAACAAAATTCAAGGAGCATCCAACCTGAACTTTCTAAACAGCAAACACTTAAATCAAGGCGAAACTGCACCACAGACATGCCCAAATCCAGGCTGCACTTCATTACCTTGGGCTGAGAGGAGAACTGAAGCTAAGAGTAGAGAGTCTGGGAAGCCTGGAGAAGATGCATTGTCCTAAGAAAAGCTGCAAGGGAAGAAATGGGTCAAAAGTAGCCAACAGGTACTGTGGCACTTGCTGCTCTCTTCCTATGCAACTGCACGACAACATTTCTCCAAGGAAAGAAATGTGGAGAAGGAGCATTACAGGGGAGCAGCAGTTTTAACGTGTTTCAAACTATTCCTTCCTTATTAGGAATCTCATCAGCTAATTGTTCCAGTGCCTGGAAAAAGTCCTGGCTTTTCTGATGAAAGCGAGCTGCTGCTAACCAGCATCCAACTCAGGGCGCCCAAGGACTTTTCCTCCTCCTTCCCAGCACGGAGCAGCCCTGTGGGCCAACTGTTTCATCATGAGTGTGTTACAGTGACAGCTGCCCTCCTCTTCATCTCCTTTCAGCAGGGAAGCCAAGGCAAGACATAAAGGAGCTGCAGCATCTTGGCAAGGGCCCTTATTAGGCAAACAAACCCATATTAACCTTTTATATAAAACATCCGCTGTGTTGCAGGCAACTTTGACACGGTTTTAGCAGCTGTAATGATTTCCTACAAGATACCATCTCCACTGAACAATGGAATCTGCTCATCCAGCACCCTGCCAGCAGGGATGACCTCTGCTGTCTTCACATGGCTGCATCTTCTCCTTGCAGTTGCGCTCCTCTGCATGGTCTCTCCCTCCTACATATATTCCCTTCCTGCCTTTGGATCCTGCTTTTCCAGGACCTCTCCAGCTGCAGGTCTCCAGTTCCCTCAGCACATCTCTGGCTCAAACTCCACTGGGTGCCAGTGACCTCGGGAGACTGGGAGCAGGGAGAAGGAGGCAGGAACCCTGTGGGAAGGAGAGCAGTAGGAGGGGGAGCTCCTTCGACCAGAACACTGGGTTTCTTCAGGAATTCCAGGCCTTAGAACAGCACGGTGCAAGTGCCATAGCAGTATTTCTTCTTCTGAATAGAGACTCTCCCCCTAGGAGATTCCACATTTATGGGAGCATGTTAATTATTCATTCAGATGCTTTTTAGCTCCACTTTGTTGCTGTTAAACCAGGAACAGAACCACATAACTGAGCAATTTACCAGGCACTTAATTGAGCTCCAGACCTGGAGCAGTGCTGTCTGCAGCTCAGTCTCATGATTTCATTCCTGCAAGGGTTGAGAGAGAAACCACAGGAAATGACAAAGATGATATAACATGTCTTGGTGAGCATTTTTCAAATATACCACCTTAGGAGAAGCAAGCCTTAGGAATATTATTGAATCTTCTAATGATTCAACTTATGGTTTTAGCCAAAATTCCTTTCTTTTTCCCCTCGTGCACCAAAAAATTATGACCCTTTCTTTCACAGGATGAGCAAGGGTTGCTAACTATAGCATGATACAACGGTGGCAGCTCTTTAACCAATCATAAAGATTCACCTAAAAAAAGGAACTCAGTAGCAAAGTGCAGTCACTGGCACTACTCCCAATCAATCTCAAGGACATATCCAAGGTGGAATTCATGGTCCATAAAACCAATCCATAACTCTAACTTAGTGTGATTTCAGCACAGTAGCCGAAATATTTATGTAGCATAAACAAAAGTGGTTAGTGGCTGGATATATCCCTTCCTTCCTTCCTTCCTTNTTCTTCCTTTCTTCCTTCCTTCCTTCCTTCCTTCCTTCCTTCCTTCCTTCCTTCCCTGACATAGCTTGGATTGGTAATTTTGGGGTGTGCTATTTTGCAAGCCATGAAAAGTAGAGAGTTGAAAAGAGGTGGACGTGCAAGCCAGTTGTGTTGGCTTTTCACATAGTCTAGGCGAATGTATTTTTATCAATTAATGTCAAGGGATTTTTACATTTCTTTTTTCACACTAGAGACCATCAATAAACTCAGCTCCAAGGGAAAAAAGGAAGAAGCAGCCTCTCCCTACAGCTTGCTGTAAAAACAAGCCCTGCCTTTCCCCTCCCTGAGCACAGGCAGGGAATCAGTCCTTGGCCATTGGGTGAGATCTTTGTGACTGTGAGTTTGCATACCAGCTCCTTTAGCTGCTCTACACCAGACACACTTTGATCTTATGATCAAAACACATTCTCATTTTGAACATTTGCATCCCTGCCATGCACAGATGAGCTCTAGCCATGCAAACAGGCTATGCTTACATGACTATGCAAAACATCCCTGAGGATTATACAGGAGTTTCTAGGACTTGAGAGAAGTAACAGGGAGAAAAGCTCAAGAAGGAACAACAACTCCTTTTACTAAGCTATTTATGGTGTTACTCTGCCCTCCCACCTGGGGAAAAGGCTGGATACCTGTTCACAGGCCCAGAAGTGAATTAGAAACAACTTGTACAAAAAAAACATGTGGCTCCTGCCAATAACAATCAGACAGAATGTTCCACAACTAACTGCTAACTTCTGATTTTAAGAGGATGGTTGTGAAGGGGAAACAAATCCCTTTCCCTAACTATGTACTTCTTTTCAATATGAACAAAAATAGACCTTTGCTATGGAGTCATTCAGATTGTATGTTTGAATTACTTGCTGAAGAAATATATATCTTACTGCTTTTATTTCTTAAAAAGGTGCAGTTTGAAATTTCTCAGGCCATAGGAAAGTTCAAATAAATTACTGTTTGTATAGCATTCTTAGGCCTTCACATGAAAAGCCTAATATGTGTATAATATCTGCCAGAACAACTGTACCATGAGTTAAAAGTCATGGTTTAACCAATATTACTGGCATAATTTTTCACCCAGTGCCCCATCCAAAGCATTCGGTATTCAGTATTCAGAGCTAGATTAACTCTGTTGTCAGAACAAAGTGCTGGATGCATTTCCTTTCCCATGCTGGCATTAATAACCTGAGATTGTAGGGTTCCACCTGAAAAACAAGGTACTCAGAGCCACATCTCTATGTGGATACAATGTGCCAAAAAGTCAAAAGGCTTTGTTTGCATAGATGCTTCACAAGAAATGTTCATTCTCCTGCAACCTTGGGAATGGGAGCAGTTCTGTTTATTTCACATCTTTTTCACTGCAAAAAAAAAGATGCTTGAAGGACCCCTCTAACACTGTGCTGCCAGTAAATGGATTTTTTTTTTCCAATTTGTCCATGCCAGCTGCCGTGCTACAACTCCTCCCAGGCTGGCATCCTGCTTGGTCAGGTCAGCTCCAACCACCTCCTCCAGGACACTGGGATAGGGTCAGCCTGCCACAAGAAATAGAAGCACAGGGCAGCTTCTGGTCCTTGCTGAAGGCCTGGCAGAACGGAAAGGTCAGGATGCTTCCTGGAGGACCTCGTGTGGGCACAGCTTCAGCAGGAAGGGTGGAGGGGACTGCCACCCAGGAGCACAAAGATTAAGGAGCTCCAAAAGGAGGTGGGAGCAGTGGGTTTGAATCCCCCCAGGCAAAGGAGGGCCCTAAACCTGGGTAACCTGCTTTCTGGATGAGACTTCAAAGCTGGGACTGCTCCTGCTTGCCCACTCACACGCCCTGAGGTGTGGTTTTACACACACCCCTCTGGAAGAGCCCTTCCTGATGGCTCTTCCTAAGGGCTGTGCACAGGGACATAGGGACTGATCCCTGGGGTGGGCTCTTTCCCCAGCTCCAGGTGCCCTCACGCGCTCTACTCCAGACCCTCCAATTCTGCAACTCACCTTTCTGTGTGCCTCAGGACCCTTCTAATAAAAGGAAATGGCCCTTCACTCAGGTAACAAGGTTTTCTGAAGATGAAATACCTTAAAGGCTGTCAGAGCATGAAAACAGACAATATTCCTAGGACTGATGGACTGGGAGAAAAAAGGTGCCCCACAGGGCGCCCCCAAACCACTCTGGCCCTGAGCAGAGGTGCCAGAAGAGAAGCAGAGGTGCCAGAAGAGAAGCAGAGGTGCCAGAAGAGATCTGCCCACAAGCTAAAGGGAACCTCGGAGCTGCCATCCTTGGGGAGATCCAAGCCCACAGAGTTAACTCTGCGTCAAGTCTTATGGGGGGAAAAGAAGAGCAGCTCTCAGGTTACCTGGAGGTTGCTGGGAGCATCTCTGAGGGCATCGAATTGCACAGGCTGATTATTCTCTGTGCCAATATTCTTTGCTGAATGCAATATTAAGACAGCTAATTAGTTTAACTTCAGTTTACATTAGCCACAATCTATTTAAGTGATATAACTGCGATGAGGAAGCCCACAAAATGTTTAGGACAAGAAAGTGTTCTGCTTACAACAGAAGAGCTCTCCTTTGGATATATTCCATTTCTTTCTCCAGTTTGTTTTGAAAAAGTCTGGTTAAGGGTTAAGTACCACTAATGGACTCCGTGCTTATACTTTAGCTCTGCTTAGCAGCCATAATAAAATATAGGTATTATGAGATATTACTTTCTATTTCTTTAATCTTTTGAAAACTTCAGGAATATATTTCACTCACTGAACTTCTCCTAGTTTAGTAACACCATCAAATCTACTTATCTGCTCTAATAGTTATTGGTACTAATCTGTTCCCACTGAAGTCAATAGCAAAATTGTTGTTACTGAGTACAGGCTCAGGCCCACACAAATACAAAAAGCTACCACAAAAATAAAAAATTAGAAGTCATTTTGAATGAGATATGTCTCAATCTCAATAGAACCCAACTTCTCTCAGTAGGTTCACTGTTTTTCCTGCCAAGGATTTGTATACTGGAAATCAAAAGGGGGGTTTTATTCCTTTGTAGTACTCTTTTATTAATGCCCATAAACAAATGGGCATTAATAAATATGTTAACAGGCTCAAAAGATTTATTACTCAGTCTGAATGACACAGTCATGTAGATGAACTCTCTAGCAAGCTTCTTTCTAGCTATACTTAAAAGATTAGTGACAAAGGGGAAAGCACAAAATTTGAATTGCAAGAGCTTAGTGTGTCTCTCCAGTTGACAAAGGAAAGAGGATGAATCTCTTTGCTCCCACCCAGACAACAGATATTTCATTGTTCCTCTGCTTGGTAACTGTCCACAACTTGTCTGAATACCTTTCATTTGGTAATGGCCAGGAACTGAAATCTTACCATCTGACATGGCAGAAGGACAAGATGATTCTGAATAGAGGAGCAAGGGAAAAGGATTTTAAACAGACAACCATCCTTTCAACTACTACAATGAGGCAGGTACTGAGGCAGAAATGTCCTGCCCAGGACACTGAGCTGACATTCAGATCCTAGAACAATCTGTCTAATAAAGCAGCAGTGTAATGAAGATCAGCTTCCAGCAGTTAGAATTCACAAACAGAGTAGTACAGACCTGCTTGAAAGAATTACTTCTAGAAGAGATCCAAAGCGTTGACAATTTATTCCCTCCCCCATCTCCAGTTTAAAACCTTACAAAACTGAGAGCTTGAAATAACCCTCATTCAGAGATCAATGTTTTGCAATAGTGTGCCTGATTTTATCTTGCTTTCAGACTGCTTTGATTGATTATATCATTGAGTATTACTTACAAAGCATTTTAGATATTACACACCCAGATTTCCTGCACCTACTTTTCCAGATCAGAACAAATTCTGTGTGAGCATTTCCAAAATATAGAACAAATCTTTCAAATCAGTCCTAGGCAAAACTGAAACCTTCTACACAAAAACTCTCTTCTGAACCTGGAGGATGTATTTATTTGAATTTGATATATTTATTTGAATTTACATCATTGTCACAAAAATGGTTGTTTGCTGTGCTTCAGAGGTCACTGACACAAATACAATGATGTGCAGTATTTTAAATCCATTTGTATCAGGTCATTTCAAACAGTATCGCCTGCCTACAGCCATATTTTTCATCTATTCAAGATGCTTGCACCAGTCAAACCGGATAAAGAGAAGTAATGGATACAAGAAGCTGAAGAAATACAATCATAATAGAGTTCCTTGAATGAGCAAGGCATTGTCAAATGGAAAAACGGGAAAAACAGAATGAAGGACAGACATGAGTGGCTGCTGAGATTATTTAAGAGCAGCAGTCAGTGTCCCAGATTCCTTACTGGATCCATACGTTTTCCCTCATTACTCACTCTTTGTATGGCTATTAAAAAATACAACAACAGAAATTACTTCTTTGCATTGAATAAACCCCTTCACACCCTGAAACTGGGTATCTTCCCACAAAATCATTTCCAAGCCTTAAAAAAACCCAAAAAAAACCAACAAAAAAAACCCTTTCTTGTGAGTATTTTCATCTGCAGCACCAGCAGATATGTGAAATCAATGTTCACCCAATTAAAGTACTCTGTAGTAAGGGAGTTTCAAAACGGAAGGAAAAATATCAGATGCATGGTACAGTCTCAGAGAAGAAAAGTGCCACTCTTCAGGTGTCATTTGTCAGCCTCCCAAAATAAGAAAAAAGAAATGCTGGTCAGAATCCCAGAAATCCAGGAAAACATTCTCCAAGAGCAAGCCCAAATTTCAGGTCAAGACTCCTAAAACCTCCCAAGATGAGTTCATTCAGTGCTGCTCAGAACTTCGATGCTGCAGCATCCAGCAGACAGCAAAAGTCTCCTTTTCACCTTGAGTGTAAGAAAAAATGAATATATCAGAATAACTTCTGGTACACTGATGTTAGGAAAAAAAGTGATTGATAACATTTTGGCCTGGAATTTCTGCAGATTCTGGAAATAAACAGGTGACAAATGGTTGTAACTGTAATGAAAGAAACTGGGGAAAAAAACAGAAGGAATGAATAAATGAGAATGCCACAAGAAACGTGCAAAAAGAAGTAAAAGTCCTGTTATACGCAGAACGTAACTGCAAATTCTGAAACATTAATTCTGCTAATTTTGCCAATTCTGACAAAAATATTCCATTTGAAATACAAAACACAAAATGAACCCCAGCTTGGGAAAGTGTTAAGGGTTTGGGTTTGTTGGTTTTTTTGGGGGGGGTTTTTTGGGTTGTGTTTTTTTGGTTTTTTGGGGTTTTTCTGGTTTTTTTTTTTAGGGATTTCTTTAAAGAAATTTCTAACAATTTTTGAGCAAGAAATTTCTCGTTTGTTTTTACAGCAGAGAACAGCTACTTTTAACCCTTTCAGCATGGTGAAATACACAATATTACAGTCTGATGAAAGAGGTCTTTGTCAGGCCACAGTATGTACATTGTTCTTCTGCTGACCTGATTATTACAAAGGATGCACTTTGCATCAAGAAAAGGAACATGGCACTGGTGGCCTTGATGGTGGCAAGGATCACGTAGATGAAGTCTGCTTCAGCTGTTCCATTGTGGCAAACCCTTGGCTGAGGTTAAATGGAAACAGCAATGGAGATGTCACAGTCAGGGATATTGTGAGGCTCATGGCTGTGTGAAATGAAGTAGGAAATCAGTTCATTCATTTCGGTTGTTGTGGGATGTTTTCACAGACTGGTCCCAAGCGTTTGGCTTAAACCCTGAAAGAATGAATGTTTCCATAAGTATAAATATTCTTCGGGTTTCAACAACGGTAAAGATTGGTCAGCTTTCATTTGTTTATTGATTAGCTCCTGAGAAATAGTGACAAAACTAGAAATAGTGGCTGATTTTGATATTTTAATCTTACTGATTCTGTGTGAAACAAAACCTGTGAATCTGGAGGAACACAGAAAAGGCCAGTAAGCAAGAACACCAAGAAACATGTAAAACCTCAAGAACAGAAAATGAGAGAATACAAACAGTCTTTTCCACTTTGGTCTGAAATTTTTCATCACATTTGCTTTATTCGGTGTTATCTCATGTATCACTCAAATACAAATATCAATAGGTGCAATACAGAAGTTGAAAGCACCACAAACAACTGGTAACAAACAAGCTGGGAAATGTTTGGTTTCAGTGAAACGTGAACAGGCTCTGGCTGCCTCTGCTGAATGACTCATATTGTTGGATGGTTCTGGCATTTTAATATTGCTCAATAAAGCATTAAATGGCACACATGAATACAAAGATGCAACAAAAGCTCAGGAAATTTTGAATTATAGACACAACATTGACTGTATAGTTTATACATCATTTTTACACAGTAAAGAATCTCATGCATGTAAGAGATGCTCAAGATAAGAATGGTGTTTGCAGCAACTTCACTAGCAGGTTAAGAGCTCATTAGCACATTGAATGGCATCTCAATTTAATATTTGCTAAAATTGGTGGAGTTGTGGTGACTGAGTCTATAGATAATTTCCTGCAGTTGGTGCCCCATTTTTTAGCAGCTGCAGCGAAGGGATGGCCACTCAGAGAGGAGTGAAAGCCCTCCACTGTCAGGAGAACCAGGACTAACCAAAGAGAATGAATGTCATGTTTGTTGTAGAGCAGTGAGCATTTAATAAACAGCAGTATGAAGTACTTGTTGGCTACCTCAGGAAGGCCACTGCATTGTCACAGTTGATCACCCACAAGCAAAGATTAGTCTAAAAACATACTTCAGACTCCAGTCAACACTCCTCTAGCAGGATAGTACATTCTCTTCAACTCTGTGGGTTTCACATGGAGTAATTTAAGCAACCAGGGGCTGAAGAGAAGTTGTGGCACATCTTTACATGCAGATCAGCAGTGAACTGGCACAGAAATTCTGCCCATTGTAACAAAAGATTACTGTCAGTAGCCCTCATCACTTAGCAGCAGGGATTGGAAGAGACAAAGAAAATCTCTGCCAAAAATACTTCAAAATCAGGCAAAAATTGTGAATTAATACTAAGATAAAGCAACAGGTCTTACAGGACTCATCTTTCCTAGTGTAGTCTGTGGAAGACTGGTGTCAAACCCAGTCATTTTGAATGACAGAATGATGATAAACTGATAACATTTCATGCAGCTCTTTTCTGTGTTTCACATTTGAGAGTGTTCTCTTGGTAACACTGCAGACAGCAAGTGTGCAGTGTCCTACCTACGGTTCTGCAGCAGTCAAGGGTCTGCAACCCTGTCACTGAGGAAGAGCGAGGAGAATGAACTTAGGAGCAGAATTTTATAATGGAAAAAAAAAAAACAGATCCATATTTTTTTTTCCTAGTGTTTCTACTTGAAACCTGCCTCTGTCCAACATTGCTAACCTGTGAAGCCAATCCCACCACCATTGCCTGTGCTTGCTTGTGGGGGGAGAACTGCAGTAAAAAAAAGCATCAATTGTTCTCAGCTCACCTCAGCACACCCCAGCAGATTCTGCCAGCGTCAGATCCTTCCTCTCCTTTTTGTTACTGGAAAAGTGGCACAGAGAGGTGCCCAGGGTCACTCTTTGCCCAGTACCTCAGGCTGCCCTGGCCATAGCTGCACCAGAAGGGTCAGAGCCCTGTTGCCTCCTGAAGGGACAGCAGCTGCCTGAGACCCAGCTGAGAATCAGAAAATGCCCAGGATGGGTATCCTTTGGTGAGCCCTCCCCCAGATGCCCCTTCTCACAATATCTAAGGATCTACAAAACAAAACACCCTGCAGGCAGCACGTGGGAGTGGGGACGGGTTGAGCTTTTGTCACTCTTACAGCACATGAATACCGCGGTGGTGAGGAACCAACAACCCTCTCAAGGAGATTGCTTTTGAGATATCCAGAGCCTGGATCTGACACTCCTCGTGCAGTGAACAACACCCAGCCAACAAGCTCTGCACCTTTCTCTAAAGGAGAAACAAGGAATGCAGGCACATTGGTTTGCTGGGTTGCCACAGCTGTGCCAGTGTCTGCTGATCCTTCTTGATGCTACTTTGCACTCAGGCAGTAAACAACAATCCAATTTCAACAATATTGACACTACTGAAAAGGCCAGACTTGAAACTACAAGGAGCAAGTGAACTATTTGAGAATTGACTCATCCCTTAAAATGTCTGACTGAAAGAGAAGGACTGTCTAATTTACAAAGTTTTTCTGGTCATATTGTGTTTTCTCTACTATAATTTTAAAAATATCTGAAGTGGTGTCAGAGGTCACACATCAGGTCTCTAATCAGACAAAACTCACAGCATAACGATTTGAGTACTTAACTTGATTTAATTAGGTGGAGAATGGGACTGTTGTGGATAGAGAGGACTTCTTGATATAAAGAGATGGAATTTTCATAGACACTCCATAATTAGCATCCATGTTTATTTATCTTTAAAATTAAGGCCAGGGTCTGGTTTTCCTATCTTAATTTAAAACACTCCAGAATTATGTTGTTATGATTTTTATCTTCACTAGAATTAACTCAAAACACTTGATCAGAAGAATCACCACCTATTTTCTATGTTTTTGCATGAGTTATGTAAATGAAATATTTGCTCTTGGAGAAGTATAATGAATAATATATTGAATATCAAAGAGCTCCATTTCTGGAAAGATATTTAAACATATGAACTACTTGGAGCAAAGACAACAAATCAATCATAAGCTTTGCATGCAAGCAGGACAATTTATATATATATAGCCATGCTTTAAACACCAATCAAAATTCTACCGTCCTTATGCAGGCAAGGCTGCCTCCAAAATCTTGAACTGGAAACACAGCATCTGGCCAGAGACATATTTTCCACAGAATCACTACATTTATTTTTATGTGAGAAAGAACAAACTGAAGTTGGTAAGTCTTCCCTAAAATTAATGGCAATTTTTTTCCAAAACACAGAAGCAAGCATGGAGATGAAAATTGTGTTCCAAGTCTTCTCACTCTGAACATAATATTCTGTGAATAAAATCAAACCAGAATCTTAGCAGTATAATAATATTTTCAAATACCACTAGCATGGGTTTATTAAAATTAAAATGCTGAAAACCTCCTCCATTTCCCATGCTCATTCATTATTTTTGTCCTTTATTCAGTTAAGACAGTGAGAAAAGTGTTTTGCTTTTCCTGCTTCCATCTCCCAGACCAAGGACACAAAGTGCCTTGAGCTTTTAAGATATTTTACAACTTTTCAGAGATATTTTACAAACACCAAAACTTTTCTGCCTTCATTAAAAACTTATGAAAAACACTACCAGCACCAGGAGAGCAAATAATAAACAAACACACTGCATCCCAAATACGCAAAATAACTTCAATTCATAGCAGTATTTTCATTATTCCTTTTATTTAAGATTTTGTTTCATTCTTTGGTAGTATTTTTGATGCTCAAAGTTAATTAAAGGGATTCAACGATGCCAAAGCTTGGCTTACAGCAGGTAGGGTCCAACGCTCCCATGTGCACACGCCCATCAGCAGACACGAGAGCAATCAGTTTTTCCAGGCGACATTCCTGGTTTTACCTCTCCATCCTCTGGTGTGGGAGTTGGCTGAGCTGAAGCAACTCTAAACCCAAGGCCGTGGGAAACCCCTTTCTAGTTGTGGAGAGCAGTAAAGAAAGGTTCATGGGAGTTTGCATGTTTATGAAGTTGTTCCATATAAGGTTATGGTTTTATGATTGGTCAGTTATGTTGTACAAATACGGTTCTGTTCCCAGTTAGAGTTTCTGATTGGATCCTTACCCTCAGATCTCCCCTATATGTTGTCATGTTTCCTCAGTTTCAGGTCTTTGGTTGGTTACCCCGACGGAGTTCTCTTGGGTACTGTGCACGGTTTTGGGGCACTCTCCCTATTTTCTTTTATCCGTTATTAAAGTGTTCTTTTTCTAGTGCCAGCCGTCATTCCCGCTTCTGATTATTTTCTTGCCACCCTCTGCCCTGAAGTCAGGGGACCTAAAGGTTTGTCGCACCCTCCCGGGGTGGCCAGCCAGGGTTTCCTAAGAGAGCCCAGGCACAAAGGTGAAAGCAGGGAAGATCCACTAGGTCATTAGGGACAAACCGAGGAGCTCCCACGCCTTCCTTTGCCTTTTGTTGCCCTAAAAGCCGAGTGAGGAGGGGACAAAGCCCGGGCACCCGCGGGGGCAGAAGGCCAGTGACATTATTTTGTAAGTGGCCACTTAAGGAGCTTAGAGGCCCAGAGCAGCACCCCACTGTGAGGCAGCTGCAAAGCCCTCCTGCTCTCCATGTCACGCTCCTGCTTCTACAGGCTTTAAGATCAATAGAGTGCCTGATAATCCCCCTTCAGTTTACTCCTTTCTGTAAACATTCAAGCAAAAGTAAACTTTGGGCAAACATCATTTATTACCTCATCCTAACTGCTTTGTAGTGATCGAGTCATTGAAAGGATTCCTGTCCATAAACATGCAATGATGGCTGGGTAAGTTACAGTTCCCCTGCAAGTGCCATGCTCCAAACTTATTCTCGAATTATTAAGAAATACAGTTCGGCTGTAATACATAAACCATTTAAAAAAAATGCCCTCAGCCATGCAGAAGAAAAAGATAGTGTTTGCTTTTAAGCTCCAACTGCTGAGACTTCCAATCTTCAAAAATAATGCAGATAGAAGGAACCTGCATTTGTAACTAGATCTGTTGAAGCAATTCATCTCTAAAGTTCAACCACAATATCTTTTTACTTATTTGCCTTTTAAGACTGATCTTCACAGCCTTCCAAGTCAATCCAGTCAGTCTTAAAGGATTGACAGCCCTTCTTTGAGGCCTTCAACAGAGCAAATTCAACTTGTCAGATTTAAGGGCATCCGAATCAGTTCTTGCAATATCTTCAGGTGTTTCTGAGACCCTTAATACCACATACCTCTTCATAATCTGGATTTTCAAGCAACTACTTAAAAGAAAAGTTGTTTTGATTCAGTTTGGTACTGAAAGCCTGGCTTTAACAGCAGAAACCAGAATCATGACAATAATTTATTCCTTTTTCATTAAGTCAAAACTGCACAGTAAAAGCATGGGTAAAAACCCAGTTTCAGTCAGATGGAAAACACCAGCTGCTTAATTCCTTCTAAAATAGAAAGAGAATGGAAAGAAACTAGGATCTCTGCCAAGTTTTGTCCCCAGTCCTATAGCAGCTGATTCATTTACAGCAATTTAGCTCAAGATCATCGATTGGGTACATCACAGACTCGGGGTAAGGATGCGAAGGAAACCTCATTTTAACTTTCTAACACTTCTGATAACAAGGAAAGGGCAACAAAGCATTTTGTTCCTTGGAGGCAAAGCACTCTCCTCTTGTAGCTTAGGAAACATCTTCCACAGTTTCTGGTTGAAGCATTTCAACCATTCTGCCATGAAAGAGGGATCCCTGTACATGGTGGAAGTAACAGGAGATGAAAGCAGTATGATTTCACCTAACACCAGAGCACTTGACATCCAACAGCCTTTGAAGATCAAAGGTCAGATGCTGTGGACAAAAACACAGACAATTAGTAACCTGCAATTTTTCAGGCTGCTTCAGAATATCAGACAACTAAAGCAGCAGTGCGGCTGAACAAGTGTACTCTGCTATTTCTGTTTTTTCCAGAACATCGACATCCCTTATGGATTTCAATATTCCTGCCTTGGTCCAGACAGCTCTGTTGCTGAAGTCTGCAGACTTTCTAAGAGCACGTCATGACTCCAAACACATCAAATATTATTCCAGAACACTTATGGAAATGTAAACCTCGCCACTTGTGTCTGCAAACATGTAGCTCCTCTCAATTAGGAATGTTACATTCATCTTGGTTGCAGTAATAATTAGAATGTCACTAGTAACAATTAGAATGTCACTAGTCGTGATATCAGGTGTGAGGAAACAGTTCAGATCTCTGGTGTTCTCATTTTTTGTGCTTAGCTCTTCGAGTCAGAGGACCTGAGGTCTGCTAAGTGCCTTTTTAGAAGGTTTAAGGGGACCATAATAATACGTAAGCATTACCTCTGGAGTAACTCCACACAAAAGGATATTAGTAATTTATGTGGTACTTAAGTTCTCCTTCCCTTCATTGAAGACAAGCACTGACAAAGATATGATGGAGTGAGAAGCTCCTCTACTAGAGCCATAGCAGCTGTGTTTCACCAATCTACCTACAAAGCCTTTAAATGTTTAGCTCTCTTTGGGATGACTTTTTACGAAGTGATAGACTTTTCCAGATATTTTGCCCTCATCAGTGTTGAAGCAAAACATCCTGATAAGAAGGGCAGTGTTGAAACCCAGAGATGTCAACACTGTGAAGTATCAAACCCCAGGACTCCAAGGACAGTCAAATTCCTTCCCACTTACAAGAAAACAAGTTTTGTGACTGCCTTGCCTGTCCCCTCCCCCCACACCAACTCCACTAATAACAAAGCATAAAATGGTTTACATGTAAATAGCTGGAGCAAGAATAGCTTCAGGCAACGTGGGGAATATTCAACTGGCAGCACTGGTCAGGAGAAGAAAGGGTTATTATTTTCTATGCAGTATTCAATATCTGTCTTAGAAAATATGAATTGTATGTATAATAATTTGTTACATGTACTGAGTACTGGTTCTCTGTACTCACAGCAGCTTTACATAATCCACTTAAGCAGCAGCAAGGAAACCACCAACAACTTGCAGTGGTGTCCTTCAAGACATAACTAGATGAGATTAAGTCTGATTCAAACTGATGCCTTGGGAAGGCTGACCTGAAACAGAGACTGGACAGAGCTAGAGAATAAAGTAGGTATTTATTGAAAGGCTTCCAGGATACACCTTGGGCAGGCCAGGCCCTGGCCAGGGCTACACCTAAGGTGGACTAAGAATGGTCACAAAAATGGACAACCAGTCACGAGGTCTTACACTTTTGTAAGTTTGGGTCTATTTGCATATTGGGGTTTAATTGTCCAATTACAGCTTCAGGTTGTGAGGTCCCATCCTTCTTGTTCCTCCCTTCAGTCCACCGTTCTTTGTGCTTTTGGGCCTGAAAGTTGTCCTTGATCTCCAGCAGGAAAAGGATTTGTTTTGTCTCCCTACTCTGTGAAGAGAGCTGACTGACACTTAATATGAGGCTCGGAACTGCACCCCTAGGCAGCAGAGAATCTGCAAAACATGAAAGCTAAAACTTAAGGCATCACTATGCACTTTTATTTGAGTTTGAGGTCAATGACTCGGCTTCAAAAAGCTGCTGTCTCCCCTGCTCTAGAAAACAGCAATATTAGTCACTAAATAAGGGCAGAATCAGCCTTGATCTGTAGTTTAAATCCTGTTTTTCAGTACGGCTTCTGCAAGGAGTGGATTTCCTTGTGTGGAAGAGAGAGTCAGGCACAGAAGGCAATCCTGCCACTGCTGGCTGAGCAGGGGGAGCATTCCAGCTCTGCTGCTCTGGCCCAGCTTGCCCAGAGACTGGGGGAAGCACATACCAGTGGGTCTGATGCACTTACGCAAGAGCCAGAGAAATTCTATTCATCTTTCTTTTTCCCCGCTCTTGTCTGCCCCACTCAAAGACATCAGCCTGTCCACACAAGTTCAGTCCTGTTGTCTTTTTACAGCAAGCTGGAAATCTGAAAGGGGTGGTGGGGGAAATAAAATTTAGGATGCTGCTTCTCAGCTCTTTTATACTACCAGCTCTGCAGGTCATTCCACTAAAGTGGAGGTGAGTTCTGTGGTGGGCGTTTTAATGCAGCCACAGGGATTTTTAAAATCTGGAAATAAGTTGGATTCACTACTGTGATGACTTGAGAAAGGTTAAAATGCATACTTTACCAGAATATTCCTGTCAGAAAAGGTGCTACATTTCCAGCCTAAAAAACAGATGAAAAACACGCCTAACACTATAGGGTCAACAAATGGGAAGACCACAAACTAATAAAAATAGGCCTGAAAACCAAAAGTTTATGTGTTTAATTTCTACTGGGTTTCAAAGACTTTTCTAAAATATATTTAACTGGGATAATTTTCAGATACTGTTAGAATAACCAGTACAGAAATTGATGATTTTGTAAAGCAAGATTGAAGGTCGGTTGGTTTGGTAGGGGTT